>SSNS01000052.1:613794-782799 GCA_006937985.1 Aphyosemion australe
CCCCCCCCCCCCCCCCCCCCCCCCAAAAAAAAAACAAAAAACAAAAAAAAAAACAGATCAGGTAGATGTGCCTCATCAGGATCAACAAACCTTACAAACTGTTTTCAGTTTTCAGGTTCACAGGCAGCTGGGGACACAATCAGAAGATACCATCAGAGATTGATTTTGGGCTCACAGCTTGACACGGATAGGGCAGACTGCAGGGGTGAAACACTATACCCAGCAGTGTTCTTGGATCAGATGAAGACAAAGTGAAAGGTTTACTGGTGCTGGCACACAACAAAAGAACCGCTCGGGCAGGATGATGGGATTGGCTGGATTTACTGCTTACCTTTAAATTATTGGTTGCCCGTTCATCCAGCACATTGGATGAGGTTCTCTGTTCCACATCACCTTTATACAAGATAACAAGATGCTCAAATTTAGGATTACCTTGTGAACATTTTCTCATTCAGTTGTTTTCTTTGACTTTGCAGCAGCTAAAACCTGAAAATCTCTCAAAGGCATTTGTTTCTCTAACTCAGTGTTTCCCAACCTTTTTTGACTTGTGTATCCCCTGAGCCATTTTCTCACACCATGAGTACCCCTTTAGTCAAACGTGTTGTCCAGCAGGTTGTGGCCCGCCACTCTGAAGTTGCAAATGCGGTATTCTGGCCACAGAGGGCGGTGGGGGTCTGAGTGACATTTCATTAACCCTAGAAAGGGTCATTTTAGCACATACTGGCTCAAGAAAATGGTTTAAAAACATGAAAAAGTTCCATAGTATGGTTCTAATGAAATTCATTTTATTAAAACTCCATAATGTTGAACAACGACTCATTTCCTGGCTTGCTCATGTGAATTCTTTTACTTCATGACAATTCTCATGTGGCGTCCAGAAAAAATAGACTCCATATGGAAACTCTCCAGAGCTCCACATCTGGATCTGCACCGCACCTGGTGTAAAGGCTCTGATTGGATATGTGAAACTGGACCACATCCGTTCTGCATTTGGTGTGAATGAGGCTTCACGCCCTCTCTCAGTAGCAGAGCGTCATGCAGCTGCACAGCCTGCTCTGGCTTTCCTTCATGTAGTTGTTTATGCCGTTTTTGCTCTTTTCATTGATAAAAGCTGGATTTATTATTCATGTGGGTCAGAGTGGGCCACATAGCCTAAAATCTGTATCCCCATATATTCTTTTCTTCTGTTTATTTATGTCAAAACAACATAAAAGCAGAACAAATACTTTTAAAAAGTATAGAATGTAATTTAAAACACATTTAACGTGCAAAACTAATTTTAAAGAAATACAAAACCTTTCAAATCATTTTTAAGTTGTGTTATGATTCTTTTTGTAAACAATGCAACACAATAATTCTCATCAAATGAATGAAGCTGAAGATATTTTAAATAAAATACAAGCTAAATATGATGAAAATGCAAAATTCTGAACTGAAAAATGTAAAAACAGAAATAATATTTCTTCCTGTTTTCCTGATTGATCAAATCTTTTTTTTCTTTTGCTCATAGAAGTTAAGTGCTGCTTAACTGCAGTAAAATGATGCTTTGCTGGTTTTTGTTGACATTAAATAAGGTTAGAGGTTGTTTATTCCTTTTCTCTGCTGATCGGCCGCTCCGACTGTGGTGCGCATGGAGGGAGAGAGGGGAGCTGCAGACTGGTGCTTTAAATACTGCAGAGGGAAATTTGTTCAAACTAAATCACGGGAAAGGTCAAAACAGTCTGGAAGCCTGTGTGTTCATCATGTGTTTAAAAAAACAAAAATAGTCTTTAACGAGCTATTAACGCAGATACGACTTTACCGTCGCCCAGAATATTTTACTGAGGAGGTTTTTCTGCTCAAGTTCAACATCCAACTCCTGTATAACCGACGTTGCCCCCTTTCCTTTACAAGTACTCCTTAATCCACACTGCAGCAGACTTTCATTTGAAGCTGACGCAGCTTAACAACATTCATGCACAGTTATGGTTGGTCTAAATTTGTATCTTATCAACTACTTCTGGGTATTCATTAGGAATAACACATCCCAGCCTGATGGGTTTTTTACCAATGAGGCCAGCAGGACCTCATTGAATAAGTGACTGATTGGGACCCGTTTTTGTGGCCTCTTCCTGTCTATGATTTCATCTCGACAGTGACTTCATATTCCACCGAGATAGAAATGTACCTCGTACACTTGGAGGATGTAGTTCTTGTCATGTTTAAGGACAAGTGGACACTACAAAGTCCAGACTGCATTCCAATTGACAATGGTGTGTGGAATTTATTGAGAGAATGTTTATAATGAAGAACTGAAGACAAACTGAATAAAAGGACTTTCAACAAAAGACAGTTTTACTGGGTGATGGACAGAGAAAACAAGGCCTATTAACCACTTAGTGGAATTAAAGAGCGAGTGATGCCTAAATCAACTTTTTTTGCTGATAACCTGTAAAGATGAGTGTCTAATAGTGCTGTAGACATGTGTGACCACTATTTTGGTAGTTTAGTGCATCTTACTTAAAATCTAATATTTTAGCCGAAAACCATAATTCTATCTCCATCTTCAGGTTAAAACTCTGCTCCACACTGATTTAGAATCAGCCACAGCTGAAGGCTGTAGAGCTGCAGGGTGATGTTGTCTCTACCGTACTACGTGACTGCACTGCACGGGACTCCAACTGGCTCGGCCACTCACCTGCCGATATGACACGTTACGGCTCGGAGCCGCTCGCCTCCTTAAAGAAAACCTCCTCCTGCCTTTCTTCTAGTGATTGCGGTGGAGTCTGCTCTCTCAGTCCGCCAGGCGACGCCTCCTTTAGGTGCATTTTTCCAACAGAAATCATGGGTGAATTAGATCTCCACCCTTGGTGTGACTCACCCTTTAAGGACAAAGTCCAGAAACAATTAGCGTAACTTGGAATATATTTTACTTTTCAGCCGTGTGTGTTGGGGTTTTTTGTGAAGAAATAATGAATAACCCTCAAATTCAAGTAACATGTTTGCTTGAGTTGTCCATCTGTAGGTCTTCTATCAGAGAAATCTGTCCTAGAGTCTTACAACTTTAACATCTGAGGCTGAATTAATCACTTAACAGAAGCATTAAATCAATGTCCACTTTCATTCCCACCAGCCGGATCAAGAGCGGTCACTTAGCAACTCCTTCTGACCTTGGCTGCCACGTTAGCATGCATGAGCAATCTGCATGGCTGATGCTTCGATGTGCCGCCGTCTCTCCTTCTCCATCCATGCATGAGCAACTTAGAGATTTCCTGCCGAGGTCAATCACACTGAATGGTGAGCTGATTCCCTGTGACAATCACCTCTCTCTCACCAAGCAAGTTTGTTGGTTGTTGGGGGGGGGGGGGGGGGGGGGGGGGGGGGTTGTCACTTTACCCAGGTCCAGTCACCTTAGCCATCAGCAGCGAGGTCTGATGCTGGCTGAGTAATTCATTCATCGCTCCCACGACAGCAAATCTAAGAGATTGAGATGTAAATTAAAACCAGTGGTTTGCAGCGAGCGCTCACAGCTTCAGCATCAGTCAGGGAGAACCTTGAGATGGTGAAAGAGAAACTTCGGTTGCTAGATAGAGCCATTAAAACACCACCTGTTCTGCATCTCTACGTCCACCTTCAAGTGTTGACTCCACAAACCACCTAAGACTCATAAAGCACGTACATACACCAGCACATTTGTGCTCTGCTGCACACATGGAGACATCCCTACACAACATTAGTCACATACCTCTGGTTAGGGTGATGATACACAACATATGGTGCTGCAGATCCTCTCAAAGCCCTGCAGAAAACACAGAGCAATCTGTAGGATTAGTGCGTGTGCGCTTCATACAATGAGAATGTTCATATGTAGCTTTTTTTGGCTAAAAGGGCTAATGGCCTGCTTCAGAGATTTAATTAGTTTTTCCGAGGCAAACTTTGCCGACTATAAGAACAATGATTTAACGATGCAGTCATGTATTAGGTCACTGCTGAATTGTTAATAAAGCTGTAGTGATTATCCCCCTAGAATGGAGGACGTGGTCTCTGTTGATAGTGGCTGCTAGACAGATGCCTTGGACAGAGAAATGAGGCACTACAAATATCAACGAGATGAAAACACTGTCCTGTTTTATTCCTGGAGCAGAGGGCTAAGACACACACGATACACACTTTGCTATAGAACATAGATTTATTATGCTCATTTCAAGCTCTATATTTTATTCTGGGTCTCCTCTAGAATAGCTTTACATGACTCATAGCTTGAGAAATAATCCATACATTTTTCAGACTGCCTATTAAGCAGGCTCTCCATTATGAGCAGTAAAAGGATGAAATTCAAACTACTGACAAGCTGGTGGAGGTTTTAGCCAAAAGGTGCTATTATTGAAATCGATGATAAACCAGAACTGGTACCCGATATGAACGAACCGAGAAATATGAGACAATAGACTCGTCAACCTGAACCACGGACTCTTTGCTGCTTTAAAGCTGTTATGGTGAATCTACAGAACAAGCTCGGTTTTGAATGCAAACACAGTCATGAAACACTCGCCCCTCCCCTCGGGTATCTTCCCTGAGACACTTCTGCTGGAACCGGAAACCCGCAAATCAAGAGGAAACGAGATATCGCTAAACACCAGTCGTTGTTTTCTAGGTCCAAACGTCTTTTGTTGTCCGTGACTTCAAATGGTGTTTTTCTTTTTGGGACTCTGGTAGTTTTCCTAAAGTTGAAGTGGTAGCAGCCGGCTGTTTCTCCTTCTCTGATGTTAATGAGTGGAGAACCTCTCACAGCAGTGTTCTGTTGCTAAATACGTGAGTGTGGAATGACTGGAGGACCCAGGGAAGTGTGGCAGTTCGGCGAGACCGACAACCGGATGGCTCAATCGTTGCTTTCCCTTCTAAACGTTTTATTGTTGGAGGTTTTTAGACAAATGCGAGAGAACCACTTCATTAATCTTTGTAAATGTCCAGAATATATTTATAGCTATACTATGTTAGAACGTTGTTAAGAGGCATGAAAAAAATGTTTTAAGCTAATTTGTTTTCCAAATCTGCCGTTGTAGCTTTAAAGCACACTGAGGCAGGTGGCCAAGCATTGCATTTATCAGGGATGAAACAGTTACTGGCCACCAGCTCCGGTGGCCTAGTGGCATGAGTGACTGGGAGATCAGGGTTCGATTCCCGGTTGGGTCATACCAAAGACCCTGAAAAAATGGGACCCTCAGCACTAAGGGGTTGGATTGGGGGGTTAAACCACCAAATAGTTCCCGAGCGCGGCCACAGCTGCAGCTCACCGCTCCCCACAGGGATGGGTCAGATGCAGAGACCAACCAGTGTGTGATGAATACTTGGGACTTTAACTTTATTGGTGACCATCTAGTGACCAGAGGTTATGATTGTACAAGTATTTGTTAAAATGTCCACAATACGAGCTGTTTGGTATGTTGAGTCCATACCGTTACCGTTTTGACGGAGAACTGAAATAAAACACAAACTAATCAGCACCTGTGAGGTGGGATGAATTATCTCAGCAATGGAGAAGTGCTCAACAACACTGATTTAGACAGATTAGTGAGATTATTGGGTCTTGTGTGTATTTAGAAAATATTTCAGATCTTTGAGTTCAGCTCATAAAAACAAAACAAGTGTTGCGTTGATATATTTGTTCAGCGTATTTATTGGACTTTGTATTCTAAATGTCAAGTAGCAAAAATCTAAATTTTACACACTTTTTGTAAACTTATTTTGAGTTGTAATCACCTCAGAAGGACACAATCAATCACACATTTCCTGACATGCCTGCCCTCTTTTTGCAGCAGTTCAGCAGATCGCTAATTCTTTCTTTGTTCCTACTTGTAAGGAGCATGGAACACAAGTCTCAGAGCAAGGTAAACATTTATTTTATGTACCACAAACAGCTCAAGTCGTTGCGAAGCAACAGCAATATACTGTAGCAGTAATTTATGAAAACAGGTGTGTGCATAACGCCTCATTTAAATGTGAGTAAACTGCACCAGCTCAGAGAGATGCTGCTTGGCTGGTGGTGATCAGTCCTTTGGTGAATTGTAACCTTTGTGTCAGTGAGCAGCATCCCATTCTCTCACCAGTTTAAACCTTATGACACAACTTACCAGCTTTGTTGGAATTAGAAAAAAAACGACCACAGCATAAGGTTTCTGTAATCAAGAATCAATAGAGCAGGTCTGTGTATAACAGATTTTTATGCTGGTACTTTGTTTTTCTTGTAGCCTAAACTTAATCCTGCCAGGTGTTTCAATTAGCTAAATTTACAATAACTACACATTTTTTTTGTAACTGAGAGCATTTCTCAGATATGAACCTTGGGATATGGAAAACTAATTAAAATAGTATCACATCTTTATTAATTAGATCATGTTTTAAATGTTACTTTAATTAAAACCAGTTAGTGTGCAGATACTGTTAGAAACAGAAAAACAAAAATCATCTGAATCACCATCTGCTTCAACCGTTTCCTCTAAGCTGACAAAAAATAAGCAGCAGGGAAAGAAAACAAATCCTGCCTTAATGAATTTTCACACAGCAAGCCACTGAATGATTGACCACTAGTTAAAAAAACTAGAAAACAGTCACCTTCTCGTTAAACTCTGCACTTGACCTCCATATCTGAGACAACAACAAATGCTTGGATGGTAATTCTTGAGTCAACAAACTTGTAAATGAAGCAGATTATTATTGTTGTCTGGAGAGCAGCCATTCAGGATGCTGCATATAGGAGCCATTTTCTTCTAACTAGATATTTCAGAAGAGATTTCTCTGCTGATTATAGAGCGATGATAAACTTTTGCACCAGCATTCAAATGGCATACAGATGTTCTTAAAGGTCAGAATGTCAAGCTTTAAAGGCCAGCAGCCACATTCTGATTCCACCAAGACGGATGAAACTTCCTGTCACACACAGACCCTGGAGATGCATCCAATTTTAGTTAGACATGTTGAAACTTGAACGCAATACCTTATCACTGATTAAAATGGGCCACGAGACAGACGCCTCCCTGAAAATCCAATTCAGCATTTCAAAAATGCTAGAAAAGGATCTGAGACTGGCACCATCAGTCCTCCTCTAGACATGTTGGTGAGACCTTCTTGGCACCGTTTGTGGTGCTGAACCCCACGTTAAGGTCACATCTGGCTGCGCCTGGATCAGATCTGTGCAATCAGACGGAGCTGGTGAAGCATCACAAACCAGCCTCTGTGCACAGAGTATAGAGGGGTGGGGAGGCACTGTGGGTTAGAGGTGTGCCGATGGTTGATAACATCTCATATGTCCTCAACACCTGTTCTCTTAAAAAGGCTACTGTTGATGTATCTTTATACTTTTTACCTGCTATCTTTTCTGTTTGAGTCAGACTCCAGGGGCCATGTGCCCAAGCAATCAAATTCCTCTACAGATGCTTTGCTTCACTAAAACATGCTAATTAGAGCCTAAATACATGAATAAGAGAAACCTTTATTTATTTAACCTTCAGCCAAGCCATGAAACGACAAAGATCTGGGTAAAGTTAAGCAAGTTAAGGTTCTCAAGCAAAAAACACTAAATAGATTATGTTCACATTTTATAAACTTTTGGTGTGAAACTAGTTATAAAGTTTGTTATTGTTAATGTAAAGCAGAAACAACAATGAGATATTAGGAAAGTCTGTCGCTCATCTCTAAAGAAACAAAGCTTTAGACTTTTCCTGACACACCTGCCCCGTTTTTGTGAGGTCAACAGACACACAAATGGTCCTTTAGTAATCTTTTCACCTCCAGCTTTCAGCAGACAATGACTGTTTCACATTAAATGGTTTTCAAAGGTGACGCAGGTCTTTGAGAATGAGATGCTTTGAGCGATAGCAGGAATAGCAATAAAAATGCATCTTTTCTTTCAATGTGAGTCATAGTAGTCATTTCTGCATCACTTACAGGCTGTACAGAATGCAGTGTCCCATCTTATGACTGGTTCCAATAAGCACAAAACACCTAACTAAAGTATTAGGATCTTCTGGGTTATTAACTTTAATATTTTATTAATAACCTTTAAAGATGTATACAGACTGACAGTTTCACATTTGTCTCCTTTTCTCCAGATCCACACACCACTGAGTCAGCCGACCAGCCAGGTCCTCATAGATGTGCCGGGGTCCTTATCAAAACACCAAATTTACTGACCACTTTAGTCTTTTATGTCACAGACCACAGAAATATTACAATATCAGCTTAAAACAACATTTTTATTTTCCTTTGATTCAACTTTAGCATTTCCTTAGTTAACCCTTTAAAGACTGATAAAGGAAATGAAAGTCAAAAGACAACACAATTATAAGAGTATTGAAATTATTTTATTGGATAAATGTATAATACCACAACAGTAATAACTACATGTAATTGGGACGGATGTCCTGCAGTAGTTAGATCGTCCACAAGGAGGCAGAAGACTTGAGGAATATACTAATCCTGTTAAAGAGATAGAGGTCTAAAGAAGTTAGGAATGTGAGAAGCAAATATTAAAGGATTAATTTATGTAAATGCATTGTTATAATCAAATGGATTTTTTTTTTTATTTTACTTTATATTTTGACTATTTTTTAGAAGTGATGCTCTGTGCACCTAAGAATATTAAATCGTTGGATTCAGACCAGTGATTTACACGTCTGGCTCCAACTGAAGATTTACATTTTGTGCTTGCACCAGAAACATTCAGCGTAAAGTTTATTATTTAATCTTCAAGGCTTGAGCACTGACATGTCATCGTGGTGTGATGTTATTTCATTACAACTGCGTGTTTTCATCATCTTCCTTTATGTCAAAGGTGGTTTGCATAATCAAGTTGGTGCTTCACACGAGACACCCACCTCTGTGGAATAAACTCTGAATCACGTTCATCTGTTCCTCATATATTGACTTCTTTTGTAATATGAAGGGATCTGGAGTAAAACCTGCCAGTTGGTTTTATTACTTCTTTTTTTCTCTGTTTTTGCAGAAGACCTGGAATTTAATTCTGAATCACTGCATGGCATAAATATTAATATTTCACTTTTATAGCTGTTTTTAGTAACCCTATCTCATCACATGTATGTTTAAAACAACCACAGCAACATGCCACATTGAATTTCTCTCAATACAAATAAAGAATAAACCAGGAACCATACAGATGGAGATGCTGTTAGTGTGACTCAGTCCTTAATATCAGCATCAATATGTATGGCCTCAATTAGTAGTTGTACATGCTGAACATACAGATGCTACTAGGCAGCTGTGTTATGTCATGTTGACTTAAATGTCTGGAAACAAATTGGATGCTTAGAAAAACAGAATCTGCAGCCCTACAACATGCATAATGATCATAGATAAAATTAAACTCATCATTAACACAAATTCTTACAGAAATATAAACAAAAAACGAGTCTGCTTGTTTGGAAAACAAGAATATTTATAAAAATGTCAGATTACTGGTTTTAATGTGTTGCAAAAGTCTGTGCATCAATCATTGTGTGTCGAGTGTGGGTGGATAAAAGGACACAGGCAGGCAGATGGCAGAATCAGGAACGGAGACAGCTTTAACATCTTACAGCAACACCCAGAGAAACTAGAACAAGACTACAGCTGTGGCCAAAAGTTCTGAGACTAACACAAGTAGTGGTTACTGTTTTAGGTCTTTTTCTCAGATGTTTCCATGGTTACTGAGGTACAATAGCAAGCGTTTCAGAAATTTCAAAGGATTTTATTTAAAATGACATCATGTCTATCTAAAGAGCCAATCATTTCAGTGTTGGCCTCAGCAGCTTTCTGCAGCTCACCCTGGCATGCTGTCATGACCTTCCTCACACCTGCTCCTCCAAATCTGGGGCCAAGGCTCTTGACCATTATGAAATAGAATTTACATACAAATATAGCAAGCCATCCTATATATGGAAATGTAAACGTCTGGCCACGACCCATAAACAGAACCCAGTCAAACGGTCTCTGCACGCCATTGAACAGCGCAAGGACCAATCAGATTAACGAACGTGATGTATTCAACTCTACAGAACTCAGCCAACGGGGCAATCTATGAAGGTTATTTTGTTTCTTTATTAATTAATGAAAAAGTACTTCAAACAAAAAAAAAAAAAAATTTGAAAAATTACAATAAAAAAAGTTGTAAACAAAAGAAAATCCCAACTTTTCCTTAAAAAACGTTTAAAACAATTAAAGACTAACTTACTGGTCCAAGCTATGATTTATATTTAGTTTTATTCAAAAAGTGTTTCTTTCATAAAGAAAAAAATATAATTTTTAAAACTGGAAATTCAGTTTGAGTCAATAATTCTTTTATTTTGAAAACTCTAAGTTTTGCTTGAGCATCTTAATTTTTTGCTCTCATAACTTGTTTTAGTTTGATTGAAACGAAACATCATTTCCATTTAGCGCCTTGTTTTGGGTGATGAAAGACCTCTCATCATTGGCCAGCAGCTTTTATTTTAGAAGTGACCACCGAGCTCTCGTTGCTACTGGAGAAGAGGACTGAACGTTGACGTGAACAGTAAAATGTACTTTAAGTTCCTTTAGTAACACCCAGCAATTATTTCATGTTTTAGTAGTTATAAGTGATTTTGTACAGTTGTCCTACGATGCTAGTAACTCAAACAAATTCATAGTGTTTTCATTTCTAGCTTCTAGCCACAGGCTAATCTGGATATATATAATATTTTAGCATGCTTATATAGCACATAGCTGGAAAGCATATGGCCAACACAAAGGTTACTATATAATGATATAACATTGTTATATTGAATGTCACTGTTTAAATTAAGCAATAAATGAATGAATTTGTGAGCTGCTAACTTGTCTGCATAGGGTTTCCTCCTCCTGTCAAATACAGAATTGTCCTTTTTTGGCTGTTAAATGTTTTCTATTCTCAGAAAACCCCAATTAACATGTCTGTCACACGGACAACAACAGTAACTATAACAATAATGAACAAAGTAAAACATGGGAAATACTAAGCAACGCTATTGTCATGGAAGGATCATCGCAGGACCCCCAACCCGCCTCTGAGTTCTGCTATGACACTGTTGCCTAGAGATTTAAATATGTTCACTACACCCGATCCACCACGTCCTCAGTAATGAAGACACTAGGAAAATTAGACGTGAGTGGGAAGACACACTTTTCTGGCTGAAAAGCATCAGTGGGCATGAGTTCAAAGAAATTGTAAATCGTGTCAGTAATAGTGTCAACCAGTGGCGCCCCCAAGGGGTGGCCAGGGGTGGCCATGGGCACCCGTAGAAAATTGCTGGCCACCCCACTGGCCACTCCAGGGAAGACCAGTGTTCTTTAATACATCATATTAATGTTCAAACAAACCATAAATGTATCTGATTTAATGAAGACATGTAAAACCCTATAAAAATATACATTTAATGAATAAATAATCTGATGTTTATGTCACCATTTTTAAAACAAAAGTTTCACTCACCAGAGTTTTCGTGGATGTTTCAGTGAAGGAACAACAGGTGAATTAAGCTGTTCTAAAATTCTAAAATAAATGTTGAAACAACGTATCAAATAACTGTTTCAAATGTTTTTTACTAACATTTTGTATTTCTCAAATTTGATGTGTGTTGGATGCATATTGTTGTTTTTTTTTAATGAAAATGAATAAAGGAGCATTTATTACATCACCACAGGCCATGGCCCAGGCTTCATGACTCTTTAGACAGCTGAATTACTTCCGGGTCACAGTAACGTTGGTGCACTCTGTTGTTTTAGTGTCTTAGATGTTGCCTGGATTATCTCAGCAGGTTCTGCGGCAATCACATAAAAACCGTCATGGAGCACATTAACATTACTGGGACCTGGAAGTGATTCAACTGGCTAAAACATCAGGAAGCATCAAACCAGACACATCCAGTCCATTTCTTGAGCAAATGTTTGATCGTTCTCTAACCAAGTGAATTATTGCATGTGTAGTCAAATCAAGTCAGGAATGAACATCAACATAAAGGACGATGTTTTAGCTTTGCATGTTAAAATTGTATCTTTATTTCTAAAAAAAAAAAAGAGCCAGAAAGAATTACTGTTGCTAAAATCAGTGCACGGTTCTTTAAAGATCTTCTTTTGTGGAGTGAGACCATGCCATATTTATTGCTTGTGTTAAACTCAGTGTGATGCAAATGCTATATTTAAACCAATAAAACATGGATTTAGTGTTCGTCTTTAACCCTGGGCAAAGGCAGCAGGAGCAGTCAGACTCTGCGTTTGCTGACAACAGCTATTTCCAGCTCAGCAGTAACAGCGCAACAAAGAGGATTCATGCACACCTCAAGTAGGAATTAACTAGAAATAATGTGCTCTCTGTGCTTTCCGCTTTGGAAATGATCCCAGTGGGCGCTGACCGTACTCATGCATATCCCAACTCAAATAACACCCAAAATGCAATATCCAGACCCAAATTCATTATCAGCTCTGCTAAATCTATTTACACCTCCCTCCACCGGATTAAATTGGAAGATTTCTCTTTAGTCTATACAATTTAGAGAGTGCACAACATTTCCATCAGAGCCCGGCTCTGAAATCAATACATCTATAACCCTACATCTTTCAATTCATTCACCTCGCTGTTGGGGGCACTCAGCATGGGACACAAGCACTTCCTGTTCTGCAAATTCAAATCTTTACCAACATTTCTTTTTGCTCAGAAAAATAAATCAAGCCAGCTCAGAAGAAAGAGCATTATTTATTTCCATTCCCAGTGAACGGTTATCACTTAAACTGCGAAGCACAGCTCCCCTCGAGACGTCGTTTATCAGACGTTCCCCGCTACCAAAACTTATGTATCTGCAATTTGGATATCACACAAAATGTCCTTGAGCAAGTATGTTTTATTCATGTCGCTGCCTGAACTCTGGCCCGGCTCGAGCTGGCTCAGGGTAAAGTTGGAGCATGTTAACTATTTATCACACATTAAGTCAAGACATGAACCCATCAGGCCTAAAGCCAACAACAGCACACTTCCTCACTCGCCGTCTGCTGTGAAAACCTGCTGACACAAGGGTGGAGCCGTAGACGTCCCTTCTCCTTTCACAGATAAGGATCCAACCCTCGTGCAGTCGCCAGCGAGCTCCCGTGTGAACCAGACCAACACCGAACAAATTAAACTGACCAGAAAAAATAACACCTGCAAGCTTTCATCATCACTTCTACAGTTTTTTGGAGTTCAAACCTTAGAGGTTCATTTCTTTGTTCTTTTTTATTTCTAAATATATATAAAACCTGAACATGGAGATGATCAATTACCCCAGTTTCTGCTCCATCGAGCACATTACTCCTCTTTATTGAAATGAGGGTATGAGTAATAGTGTGGACTCAGAAGAACAAAAGATTAGAGAAAGTTTTAAAAATGGCTCCAGGTTTGGGTGAGACGTGGGATTCCCTGTGGTAAAGCTGATAATCTATGAAGAATTAAAGAACCGGCTCAAGATAATAGATTTTTTATTTGATGTCTGAATTTTGTCTTGCTTGAGCAGAAACAGAAGGGAGAACATATACATTTCTCTTCAGCTTAATTATTAGCTGCTGCAGCTGTGTGGTGTGTACCCCAATAGTTTAGATAGTTAAAAAAATATTCAGTTATATAAAAATATAGGGAAACTGTCTAAAAGGAACTCCCTAATATTTAAATTGCCTATAATACTGTATATAACTCTCTCACTCAAAGTCACCTGAACAGGTGAGTCTTCAGCTGCTTTTTAAAGGAGACCACTGAGTCCACTGATCTCAGGCTCAGGGGGAGAGAGTTCCAGAGTCTGGGGGCCACAGCAGCAAATGATCTGTCACCTTTGGTCTTTAGCCTCTTTAGTATAACTGGAGCGGGCAGCCTCTAATGTTGTTTGTGTTTCTGTTTATGTTGCTCATCAGAATAAATGGAGAATCTGGTAATCTCCAATAATAAGAGACACAGACAACAATGTGAATTCGGTATTGCACAAGTATAGAACACATACTGAATATTGCATTGGTGTTATTGTGTACCAGGATGATACCAGTACAGCTTAAACTGAGGAGTTATACACTCTTACAGCAGAGGGGATGAAAGATCTGCGATAGCGCTCAGTTTTACATCTGGGATGTCTCAGTCTACCTCTGGAGGAGCTGTCCATGATCTCCACAGTGGAGTGCAGTGGGTGGGAGGGGTTTCTTAAGATGGAGGTCATCTTCCCCAGCATCCTCCTTTCACACCTCTCCTCAACAGAATCCAGCGGGCAGCCCAGAACCGAGCTAGCTTTGGTAGCTAGCTTGTTCAGTCTCTTCCTGTCTCGGTCAGAGCTGCCTACACCCCAACAGACCACAGCAGAATGAATAACAGAGCCAACAACAGAGTGATAAAAGGATTTTAGCAGCTGGGAGTTAACTCTGAAGGACCTCAGCCTCCTCATGAGATGGAAGTGGCTTTGGCCCTTCTTATACAGAGCATCTGTGTTGTAGGACCAGTTCAGTTTACTGTTGAGGTGAACACCCAGGTACTTAAAGGTGTCCACCACCTCAATGTCTGCTCCCTGGATGTTTACTGGTGAGTGAGGAGGAGTGTTTCTCTGGAAGTCAATCACCATTTCCTTTGTTTTACTGGTGTTCAAGCGAAGGTGGTTACGCTCACACCAGTCCACAAAGTCCATGATGACTGACCTGTACTCCTGGTCGTTCCCCTCAGACACACAGCCGAACTTCTGGAGGTGACAGCTGCTGTGTCCAATGTGGTGCTGATTAGCATTATTATAAAGTGATTTTAAAACAGGTGGGGGGATGGGGCAGTGCAGACAATTTCTAAAATATCATACTTAATTCCTGATGGGGAAAACAAATTGATGCATAAAATAATAATAATAAATTCATAATGTGCAAATCTGTGTCTATAAGTGCTTCATATTAGAACCGTGTTAATCAAAAGCTTATTTCTAATGTACAAATCAAACTTTCTTGTATAGTCATTTAAGTTTGCACGTTTCTACTAACCAGCTTCAGTCTGCTAAAGCCAAACTTGTTTATAGTCGTTTATATTAATCAACACCTGCAAGCTTTTGAAATCAGACCTGCCTGATTTGGTACGATACACCTACTTTCAGTGTCACGTAGCTCAAACAAATCTCCGGTAAGAGTTGGGCTCTGAAATAGCAGATAAAAATATAAACAGGCCAATAAATTATTAAAAAGCAATCTCTGTGTCGTCTAAGCCATGACTGCTCACTCTCACCTATAAACTAGAGCAATGTTAGCTCCAGTAAAATCAGAATATTTATTAGGATGTCTATGGAACATTTAAAGGCTTCCATAAACTGAAGCAATAAAAGACAGAAACCTGATGTACCAGTGGGAAAAACATCTTTCAGTAATATCCATTTGCAAAATTATACAAGTACATTTTTTTTTTTGCACATGACGATTGGCTAGTGTTGGCAACAATCGTTCCCTGAGCTGATCCCATTCTTTCTCCAGCTGATAAAAACCAGATAAAACAATGTGGTGGTGATACACATACAGCCATCTGCATGAAAGACCAACAGAAATATGTCAACCTTTTTTTCTGCTTTTATTAATCAAAATAGTCAAAAAAACAATAACAAACAAACAGAATGTATGGGAATATAAGGTTAAGCAGGTAGAAAAACAGATCGTCCACATTTCTGCCAGGGCCTAATGAATATTAACTCACTAATTAGTTAATGTATGTGCTACAAAATCTCACTACATTATTCATGTAGAACTGAACTCTGGGTTGGTATGTAGTAAGTCTGATAATCAAGACATAACTATTCAAAAAATATTACTGCAGCATGTAAAATGTTTCACTGCAAAAAAAATAAACTGCAAATTTGAAATTGTCACAATATATGAGCACGTTGTTACAAAAATACAATGTTTAAGATTCTTTTATTGTCAGATCATTCCCAATGTGGGAATGTGGGAATGTTGTTAGACATAAATGTACTTTTGTCAGAATGTGATGTTTCTATTGCAGTGACAGTAAACGACTGCACGGGTGGCTTCTAAATTCGTCATATTGGCTGATTTTAACTCATGCATTGACTCATGAAAAAGGACAAATGATCTTTTTTAAAAATTACAATATTGTTTATAAAACATGTTTGCAAAGGTCTTTGCACAAAATCAGTCTCACATTAAGTTATTTTATTTGCTTTGTTTCATCTTTTAACTTTGTCTTTAAATCCAGATGTGTGGAAATCATCAGGCTGTTTTTTAAATTAATATTTTTTTATTTTTTGTCTTGTTTTCTTTTTGGTGTTTGTGTCTTTTGATTAGGTTTTGATTTACGTGTAAAGGGAATTATAAATAATTGTTAATTGATTGTTTGATTAATTAACATTTTCATTACCCTCCAGAATGAGCCGTTTCAGGGCTCTGTCACTTAAAGATGACAAGCTGTTGGTAGCCACGCCCACCCACCCCCCACTCAGGCTGCTATGAGCTGAGGAGCTCCAGGAGGGGCTCGGAGGAGAGCTGCTGCTCCTCCAGTGTCAACAGATGGGCTAATTTCCCATTGTGATGTCACAATAAGAGAATTTTTTAAACGGTTTGTACAATTCCTGAAACCAAACACTGACAGAAAACAGACAGATGTTTTTTTTGTCCCATATGGAGTGTGTATGGAGGCAGTGAAGACCCACGCAGCAGCACAAAAGGATGCAAAATGTGAGTTTTGCATCATATGTCCTTTAGAGTCCTTCTTCCAGTGACTGCATACACTCTTTGTTTTAGTTGATTTGAATTCATTTCTGTAGTATCAAATGCTTCATTTCCCACTTTTCTTAAACCTAAAATATATATTTCCTGTTGAAAATCTGATTTCAACCTTCCTTTGATACAGTTAATGATGGAACCTCAACAAAACATAACTGAAGATAGAATCCCTTCTTTCTTTTTCTCATTTCATCTCTTTAGAACAAAACGTGGCACTGAATTCCCAACTGGTGCACACTCACAAAGCAGGTTTTACCTCCCTGGATGCCAGCTGCAGTGTGGAGTTTCAGTGTTTGGCCCAAAGGATCTTTGAAGAGGTTGATGTTCAAACCAACCTTGCATCTGAAGGACAATTACCCCTTCAACTTTTTTTCTCTGCCTAAAACGATGTTGCAGAAGGAATGCAGAAGTGAGAGCATGTGCAACTTGGGCTGTATAACTTTTTTTATCATGACATGTTGCCCATCGAGCCTCTGATGTGCAAACTGTATAAAGGCTAGAATAGCTTCAGTTAAATGATCTTGCAGGTGTTTTCTTCCACATTTCACTGTATTTGATGTGCATGTATTGTGTAATTATAAAGCATGTAACTTTAACAGCTGTAAAGACTTTATTCACACACAGACATTCTGATTTGTCGACTGGTCCTGAGATCGGGAATTCAAGAGGTTTTTTATTTAAACTTTAATAAATGTGAAAGTGTTGACTCCTGCTGCAGTGATCGGATTCTGGATTTGGGAAATGGATTTGTATGCTGCACAGTCCTGCTGTATTATTACAGCTTACTCCTGTAAGCCGCATTTTCCACAGAGGTTAACAACGTGTTTGAGCCAGGATGGATAAAAAGCTCCATTTTCTGTCTTCATTTCATGCTCATATTTAGCTTATGAGCAATATGACACAAAAACAGCTTTTAATCCTACAGAACCTTTGATTTGGGTTTGGATTTAGTCGTCCCCTGCTTTGATGTTGGGAGGTTATAACCATGTTTTTAACCCTTTGTTTAATTATTTTATACATTATAGATGAACGTAATGATTTATGGTGTTTCTCTAAATAGTTTTAGGGGTCAAAATGTTCCTGCAGTTTTATGTAATGAGAAACCAAGAGGCTGGGTTTGGGTCATTCTGAAACTGTGCCAGAATCAAAGGGAATAGTTAACACCATGTATGATCACTACAGCCTCCTATTATTTGCAATCAGCATGATTTTTCTCTTTTATGAGGAAGGGATAAACAAAGAAAATGTGTGAATTCAGCCAAACGTTTCTCAGATCTACCGCTTTAAGCCACTGAAACATATTTGCTCCCCGACCATGCCGGAGTTAGCCTCGGAGATTTATCGATTCAGCTGAATCCGTCATCAATTTTAACTTCGCTCTCAACTCATTTATATCTGGAGCGGGAATTATTGAGTGGTCACGCAAACTGAAGACACAACAAATTAGCACATCCAGAAATCATTTCTGTGAGTGATTATTTTCTGGAGTAAAAACTGAGGCAGTGCATTAAGAAGATATTTGTTTTCTCACAGACGAGTGTTTTATGACCTTATAATGCGGGGCATCACAACACATCCTCACTCGCTTCATGTTCTGGTCTGACAGATGTGTTCATTTCTCACCAGCAGCAAAGAGATTAGTGGTGGAAAAGTAAACATTTAGCTTTTAAATTCAGATTTGTTTGATGAAAGTTTGTGCTAGACTTTATCTATTGGGCAGTTCTTTTCATTATTATGATCTTGGTTTCACTGAGTCGTCGCTTTGAAAACTAAATTTATAAACTCAGACAGAAAATGTAGTTGGTCACAATAAAGAGCTAAAATGAAAAGGACAACTTTACTTATATTTATAAATGTGGTTCACTGAGAAACCATTTTTTAATGATTATTTCTGATTCTAATGGGTCACTCTGAGTGTTTCATGCAGGCTGAACATGAAAATAGTCTCCTCCACCTATCTCCTGCTTTAGCTTCTGATAGAAAATAGACTCTAGGTGAAAGTCTAGGATTAGAAAATCCTGACAGATCTACGTCACACTGTCACTTAACATTCATGGACTCACCCATCTTGACTCACGACGGGGAAGGCTGTTGTTGGTTTAGCGTCCAGGAAACAGCAGAGAACATCTGGGCTAGTAGAAGCTAGCCGTTAGCATTAGCAACTCCACCACACAGCAGAACTCCTCCAGGCTTGTGTTATTTGTGGAGATAAAACATCAACATTGCAGAGCAAACAGAGTCAGTGGTAAAGTCGTGTTGCTGTTAGCCAATCAGAGGAGAGATGTCCACATATCAGGAAATAAGAGTCCAGATCCTGTCGTCTGAAGCTCAGCTGTGATGTGGGTCACCGCTAGTTCCTGGAAATGGTGCACCGATATATTTTTTACCTCGGAGAACGACTTACAAGGCATTAATTCCTACTAGAGACCACTGCAAACGTATCGATTAAACGAGTGAACCACACCTTTAAGACATGGGTGGGTCTGAGTCGGATGGAAACACCACCACGAAGCCTCCAGCTTTAAACTTTGAGCCTCTTTGGTTTGTCATTCTGATACATTCTTCCTTCCTCACAGTTTTCAAAATGCCATAAAAATTTCAAAAGCTGTTTACTGCGATGTGATTTCTGTCAGACTTACTTCTGCTCTCACCTCCCAAAAATATGGAGAAGGAGAAGAGAATTTCTGGCAGCAGACTCTTGCCTTCTAACCTGGTGGTCTGAATGTTGGGGGAATTCAGATACTCTGTATTACACATCTTGTTCTACAAAGTGAAAAAACCCACACCGTTGCTCCGTGTTTAGAAACTGGGAGCATTTCAGTTGGATTTGTTAATAAATCTTTTTCACCCCACTGTTTAACCTGGACCTGGAACATTATTCCACCACACACTGAGGTTTCTGTCCTCTCTCGTAGATATTACGCAGGTGTTCTGACTCAGGAATAGATTCCAGTAGGACACGTTCGGCTGGGTTATTTCTGGACGTGGAATCTTGACCAGGCTGCGTTCCCATTCAGCAAAATAAAGCTCAACATTTCACTGTCAAAGAGGTTGTTGACAAATGTTCCACAACCGTCGCTGCCACTGAGGAACACGGCGAGAGCAATTTACTATGCTCACCAGTCACTCTAATCTTCAAAGGATGCTGTTATTGCAGGGTTTACATGGCTCTCTATCCACACTCACTTCATCCAGCCCATCCTGCCTCTGAGTGTCAGGTAGTGTTAGATTAGAACTCATGTCAAGTGAACACCCCTTCAAAAATGACAGCGCTAAAAATATTGATGCTCTGGTTAGGTCTTTTCTGTTTTCACCAGTGCCAACGGATCTGCTCGTCACCAGGCCTCAGCGGTTCAGGGCTGTCGGGCCAATGTGAGTAGAGTCTTATATGATGGGTGGGGGTGCTTGATGAAGTGAAGGCAGCCTACCCCGTAGCCTCCCACCGATTTCCTCAAACCTTCAAGGGATCAAAGTCCAACTCCAGCCGAGCAGAGTGGTCATAACTACCGCGCAGTGGGGGCACCACTTCTCTTTGCACAATTGCAGGGTGGTTGAAAGGGGACTGAAGCTGCGCGGATTAGATTGTGCTGCAGGACAGGATCAGGGAAAAAGAGGCAAAAAATGGCATTGAGGGGAAGTGAAGAGACCAGGAGAAGGAGGGGTGATGAGGGGAGGAAATGGAGAGCCAAACTCACTCCCTTCTGGTGCCAGCACATTTCACATTATTGTCTTTTTTCACTGTATTTCCAGTGAGCTTTGCCAGACACAGTCCACAGCCCAGATGAAGCACGGGGCCACTAGTTTGGACGAGATATGAAGCTCCTGCACACGCCTGCCTGCCAAGCTTGTGATTCCGACTTTGCCAAAATTGCCACCGTATTAATTAGGTGGTTTTACGTTGTTTGAACAAACAAGGGCAATGGCTTCCACCTTGGAGTGTTCCACAGCATTAATATTTGTGCAACTGCAAAGGCTAACAAAACAGCAGAGCGATAATGAGGAAAAGGTGCACCGTTTGTCCCAACTCTACTTTTCCCCCATTCTTCTTTCTTTTTGGGACTCTTGGCAGGTTGGTGTAAATGACTGTATGTTAAACAGAAATTGCATGTCAGCTCAGTGGACTCATGTGAGATGGTGATGAATGCAATTAGTTTCACATCGCTAATGCATAAATAATGACTCCCCCTGGAATGCAGCAAGCGTCCTCTGTCAAAATGCTGTCGTACGCAGCTCTGGAGCTCTCCTCTTCCCCCGAGCTCTTTCTACTTGATAGGCTAATGGAGGTCGGCATTGGAAATGTAAGGAATGGGCTGTTAAAGATATTATCAATGTTTGGGTAAAACTCCTTGTAGCTTGTTCATGAAGTTAAAGGGACAGTCTGGACGTTTTTGTGTGGGTTTCTGTAGAAACCAGGAGTAGCTCTCCTGTTGAGTTCAAATCAAATCTAATTGAAGCATTTTTCAAGCACTTTCAATGTAAGTTATCAAGATTTCATAATGCACATAAAAGTCAGTAAAAACAGGCTGAATGTGCCGTTAAAAATTCAAAAAAAATTCATTTATGACTTTTTATGTGTGTTTTAGCTGTATTTTATTGCAATAATTGCTCTTTTAACTTATGAGGGTATAAATCTAGAAACCCGTAATTTTACTTCATAGTAAAAATAAATATGGACTACCAAACATGTATGCGTTCCTAACATACATGTCCTAAAGCCATCGGTGTAGCAACCATTTTGTCAGAATCGGAAGGTCGCGGGTTCGCAACCCACTCAGTCTGTCGCTGTTGTTGTGTCCTTGGGCGAGACACCTAACCCGCATTGCCTGCTGGTGGTGGTCGGAGGGACCGGTGGTGCCAGTGTACGGCAGGCCCCGCCTCTTTCAGTACACCCCAGGGCAGCTGTAGCTATAATGTAGCTCATCCCCACCAGCGTGTGAATGTGTGTGTGAATGGGTGGATGACTGCGTTGTGAAGCGCCTTGGGGGGTTGTAGAACCCTAAGAAGGTGCTATGCAAATACAGGCCATTTACCATCTAATCATCTGTGTCTTTTATTTAGGGACACGGAGAAGTTTACAGGAAAGAGTGAGCTCCTCTGAACGAGAAAACAATCAAGGAGAAATAAAAACAACATTGTTTTGCTGTTCCACCCTGTAGAAGTTCTAGTTAAACATTTTTTTGTTTAATAACGATTAATTGGTGTTAAATTCAACTTAAAGAAAAACTGAGAGGAAACCTTGGTTTACTTTAAGTTACAGTAGATCAAGGGTCACCAACCTGGTACCCCCAGAAGCTCTATAGGGTGCCCTCAGGCTTGTTATAAAATTAGAACAATTATTTTCTGCTGATATTGTTTAAAATCACACTTTATGTGATTAAAAACATGGCAGCATAGATGGCTTACAGAATTGTGGGGACTACCGAATAAGAAAGTCATACAATGAAGCTCTGGGAAAGAGTGGTGAAAGCTAGGGTTAGGTCAGAAGTGAGCTGCTTTTGTGAGCAGCAGAAAGGTTTGATGCCAAGAAAGTGTACTACAGATACTATATTTGCTTTAAGGATGCTGAAGGAGAAAAACAGAGAAGGTCAGAAATATGTGCATCTTTGTAGATTTGGAGAAAGCATACAACGGTGCTGAGTGAGGAGCTGTGGTGCATGACAAGCAGTGGCAGAGAAGAATGTTAGTGGTGCATAAGATGTATGAGAGCTGTGAGACATCAGAGAGGTGTGCTGCAGGAGCAACAGAGGAGTTCAAGGTGGAGATGGGAATGCATCAAGGGACGGCTCTAAGCACCTTCTTGTTTGCTTTGGTGATCAGGCTGACAGATGAAGTTAGACAGGAGTCTCCGTGGACAATGCTGTTTGCAGATGACATAGTGATCTACAGTGGGAGCAGGGTCCAGGTAGAGGAAAAGCTAGAGAGGTGGAGATGTGAACTGGTAAAGAGAGGAATGAAGACAGAATCCATGTGTGTAAATGAGAGAGACGCAAGTGGAACGGTGATACATGGAGTAGAAGTAAAGAAGGTAGAGCTCAAGATATTGAGGTTCTCTCTGAGAGTGACGAGGATGGATAGGATCAGGAATGAGTCCATCAGAGGGACAGCTCATGTTAAATGTTGTGGAGATAAAGTCAGAGAGGACAGACTCAGATGATTTGGACACGTCCAGAGAAGAGACGATGATTACATAGGTAGAAGGACGCTGAGGTTGGAGCCACCAGGCAGGAGGCTGAGAGGAAGACCTAAAAGGGTAAAGAGGACATGAAGTTAGTAAGTGGGAGGGTAGAGGATGCAGAAGATAGGACTAAAAGGAGACATATGATTGGCTGTGGTGACTCCTGAAGGGACACCCCCACAGAGAAAGGAGATTTTCTTTTATCACACTTGCATTCATATAGATTTGGAAATAATATTGTTAAAAATGCCTTAAAATATGTGTATTATACATGAAGTTTAGGTAAATTTAAACCTACTGTAGGTCAAAGGTCAGTATTTTGCACACAACAAAACTTGGTGTACCAACCTGGTAGCCCTTTAATAATAGTGAAGTAGCTCTCAGCTTCAAAAAGCTTGGTGACCCCTGCTTCTTGTTTTCCATATCTGCTCATCCCCAGAGACACAATAGACATAAGGAAATAAAAAAGTCAAAATGTCCCCACAGGACCGATTATTGGAATGGTTGGTGGTTAGCTGGTTAGTCAAGGAGATCCATCAGCTTAGGTAGGCTATCATTAAATCCTAATTCATCCCACAGCCTCCTGCTGGTGTTAGAATAAAACAAACATCCCAAATATTTAATATTTCATTCCAATAATTAAATATTTAATTATTAAGTTGATGATTTTTAAATGTTTTAGTATTTTCTGCATTAAACAGAACTTGCTTTATGCTCCAACACATTTCTGAAATTAGACCATTGGGTTCAAACTAAATAAACTAGGCCAAACATTTCATTTCATCTTATTTATTGATACTGATGTTACTTCATTAATACCTGTTTAAGTTTTTAAATCTCACTTAATTCTGTTAAAACAATCGTATAGGCCTAATTATAACTTAACTACCTGTTAAAATGCATTAGAATGCAGGAAATTACATCTACTTCACTAGAGGGAGGCGGACCCCCCTGTGCATTAAAGCATGGAAGGTTTCTTTGAGATGTTGTGAGCTCATGCATATATGTTGCATCAGCAATAGGTGAGGCTGTGACCTTTCTCCCAGTTCAGTCGAGTGTCTCCTGTCTAGGATGTGATATGAGCTCCTGACAACCTGATCCAAGGAGTTCATAGGCCCATGTGAGGAGCGGGGGACGGAGGGGTGGAACAGCCCTCTGTATCTGTCTAATTTAGAGTAATTATTACACAAAAATAACGCGTTTTTTTATTTTTTACGCATTTTAATCGCACTTATTTAAGCACCTGCGGAACGTCTCTCACGAGTTTCGGCGGACCGATTATACTGGAGCACCAACCAGAGTTTCAGACAACAAACCACAGTGAACATGAACGAAGATGCGACCGCTTTGGTTGGCCCCATGGATGGGAAGTTTTGTTAAAAAAAAGGACTGGATGGAAGCGTGGATAAGAGCACGGTTGTGTGCAAGCTATGCAGCAAGGAATTTGCATATCACCGCAGCACATCGAGCCTGAAGTATCACCTCAATGCTAAACATATAGCAGCTAGCGTGGACGTTCGCCTGACTCCGAATACAAGTACCCTCACCCAACCCACGCTCCACCAGGTGTCTGGTTTATGGACCAAGGTGATTAAATCCACGTCTGAAAAAATAACCAACGGCCTGACTCACTGGATTGCACTCGACTGTCGACCACTTGGACTTGTAGAAGATAAGGGCCTGCAAAATGTGCTACAGATTGCGTCGTCTGACACAACATATGAGCTGCCATGCAAAAAGAGTCCAGCAGCTTTATGACAATGAAAAGGAAGATAAAGAGAATTTATTGAAGAAAGCAGAGTATGTTGCCTTGACTGGAGATCATTGGACGTCGGTAAACAATTCAAATTACCTCGGTGTGACGGGACACTTTATTGACGTCAAGTGGCGTCTTCACTCATTTGCCTTAACTATGCAGAAGACCACCACTAGGCACTTTGCTGAAAACGTGGCAGAAGATTTTGAGTCTGTGGCAGAGGCCTGGGAAATTACACAAAAAAGTCACCACAAGTGGAACAGACAGTGCCCGAACCATGATCGCTGCAATGAGACAGCTCACATTCCAGCACATGCCTTGCGTTGCTCATATGTTGCAGAGGACCATCACAGTTTGCCTAGATAACAGTGGGTTCACAGCCACATTGGCAAAATGTCGTAAAATAGTGGGGCATTTTAAACATAGCCCCTCAAACACAGAGGAACTGCACAAGGAGTTAACACAACTAGGACAAGACAAAGAGCCACTGATACAGGATGTTTCCACAAGGTGGAATTCAACTCTATTTATGATCTCTCGACTGCTGAAGAACAAAGAGGCTGTGAATGTTACTCTGGCCAAACAGAAGCACAAGCTCACCATGCTAACTACAGCTGAGTGGGACAGATTGCAGAGACTCTCCTTAAACCATGCAGGTAAATACCCACCTTTTTTTTGTATTGAATATCAATATCACTATGACTATAGTATAAAGTTGGTACTATTGTTAATCATCTGTTAATTGGCACAATAATTAATCACTTTCCTAAACTATCCTCTGCAGATATGTGACTGAGCTCCTTGGGGGTGAGACTTCTGTCTCCTGCTCTTTTGTGTTACCTGCTCTCCGTCACCTGACCCACTCCATGGAGGTCTCAGATGATGACCCAACCTATGTGGTGAGGTTCAAGGGTGACTTTAAAAAGGACCTGTCCCAACGCTTAACCATGGATGGCTCAGCATAGCTACAGCACTCGACCCACGCTTTAAGATAACATGTGTAATGTCTTCTTTGTTTTTCTTTTCTCTTTATTTTCACCCCTCCCCCTTCTTTCTTTCTATGGAAACAATGTATGAACATTTATTTCACAGATCTTATTATTCTGTAAATCTGTGATAAGACAATAACTGATTCTAAGGACCTGAAGTGTCTACCAAGAGGAGAGCGAGAAGTAGTGTGGACCAGCATTGAGGCACTGCTTCAAATAGAACCAAGCAGAGCCACTCCAGAACCTACAGAGGAGCCAGCAAGGAAGAGGAGCCTCCTGCTGTTTAATTCAGACTCTGAATCAGAGGAAGAAGAGGGGCCCAACAGAGCTCTGGCCCGCTACAGGGCAGAGCTCACCATCAGTGAGACTGACTGCCCACTGCAGTGGTGGTCCACTCATGAGAGAGCCCATCCACAGCTTTCTACCCTGGCCCGCAAGTATCTGGGCAGCCCTGCCACTTCTGTCCCTTGCGAAAGACTTTTCTCACTGGCAGGTAACATAGTTCAAAAGAAAAGGGCAGCCTTGAGCTCTGAAAATATTAACAGGCTAGTTTGTCTCAGCAACTGGCTGAAAGAGAAGTAGAGGAATAGTCATACAGGTATCCTTGAATCCAATGGGGTTGTTGTTACTAACTTGTGATTTTACATCAGGATGTTGGAAGAGTAGCGACTGAAGTCAATCACTGGCACTTTTATTTTATTTGAAATGGTGCACTTTATGTTGAACTATGTATTATGCTGTTGTTGCAACTGGCATTTTATGTTGAATTCTTTATTTTATTGGCCAAGGTTATTGAGAGTTGGACTGAATTTTTTTTTAAAACCAGTTGTTGGTTAATCAACAAAGTCTGGTATGGCCTCTGAAGCAGCAGAGATTTGTTTTCTACAGTAATATTCAGGGTTTACAATGTTCTGAATATACTTGAAAGTTTTGTGTTTTACTTTAAAAACTGTTTACAGAAGGTACCCACCTAATGGGGTACCTGAATTTCTGAAATGTTGGCAACTATTTTTTAAATATGCTATTTACACTTAATGCACTGGTCTGTTGGACTTGGTTGAACAATAATAAACAATATTTTGTTGCTTAAACTTATATGTATTCAGACATAATTCAATGGTATACTAAAAATCCATGTGAAAAAAATTCTTACTGTTCTCAGGTCAAATATTTATATGCAATTAAAATGCGATTAATTTCGATTAATTAATTACAAAGCCTTTAATTAATTAGATTAAAAAATTTTAATCGAGTTCCGGCCCTAATATATATATGTATGTATGTATGGCAAACCAACCGGACATTGTGGTGGTGGACAAACAGAGGAACACTCCTCCTCACACACCAGTAAACATCCAGGGAGCAGACATTGAGGTGGTGGACACCTTTAAGTACCTGGGTGTTCACCTCAACAGTAAACTGAACTGGTCCCACAACACAGATGCTCTGTATAAGAAGGGCCAAAGCTGCCTCCATCTCATGAGGAGGCTGAGGTCCTTCGGAGTTAATTCCCAGCTGCTGAAATCCTTTTATCACTCTGTTGTTGGCTCTGTTATTCATTCTGCTGTGGTCTGCTGGGGTGTAGGCAGCTCTGACTGAGACAGGAAGAGACTGAACAAGCTAGCTACCAAAGCTAGCTCGGTTCTGGGCTGCCCACTGGATTCTGTTGAGGATACGTGTGAAAGGCGGATGCTGGGGAAGATGACCTCCATCTTAAGAAACCCCTCCCACCCACTGCACTCCACTGTGGAGATCATGGACAGCTCCTCCAGAGGTAGACTGAGACATCCCAGATGTTAAACTGAGCGCTATCGCAGATCTTTCATCCCCTCTGCTGTAAGAGTGTAGAACTCCTCAGTTTAAGCTGTACTGGTATCATCCTGGTACACAATAACACCAATGCAATATTCAGTATGTGTTCTATACTTGTGCAATACCGGATTCACATTGTTGTCTGTGTCTCTTACAGTATGCTGCATAGTGTTGGTACCCAAGTTTGTTTTCATCTTTTATTTGTGGTTTTTTAGTGATCTAAGATTACAATACTAGATTACTGCCTATGTGTATATAGATGTATCCTTGTTTTTATCTTTCTTCTAATTACCTTTTGAGTGATGGTGCTGCTGTGACAAGTGAATTTCCCCACTGTGGGATCAATAAAGTCTATTCTATTCTATTTTATTCTATTCTATTCTAAACAACAGAGGACAGCCGTTGTGGTTGACATGGCAATACCAAGTGATGCAACATCAAGAAAAAGGAACTGGATAAACTAGCGAAGTACCAGGGCCTCAAAGAAGAACTTGAGAAAGCCTGGAGAGTGAAGACATCGGTGGTGTCCGTCCGTGGTCATCAGGGCACTCGGGGCAGTGAACCCCAAACTGGAGGAGTGGCTAAAGCAGATCCCAGGAGAAACATCTGACATCTCAGTCCAGTAAAGTGCAGTTCTAGTAACAGCTAAGATACTGCACAGAAACCTGAAGCTCCCAGGCCTCTGGTAGAGGCATGTAGCGACAGTGCAGAGGAAAACTTCCTTTTAACAGGAAGACACCTCCAGAGAACCCTGGCTCAGTTTGAGCAGCCATCCGCAATGACTCACACACACGTACGCATGCACGCACGCACGCACGCACACACTCACACGCATGCACGCACGCACACACACACAGACATGTTGGCAGCAGATTTCTGCTTCTAAAGGAAGCACAAAAGAACCTACAGAACCTACACTCTGGTCTCCCAACAGAAGCATGTTTTAGCTAATTAACAGCATCTTCTTCTAACACAGATATCGTGTTATAACACCTGCAATTCACATATCTAACAATTAAACCTGCAATGTAGTTTTACTGTAAAGACTAAAACATGAAGACCTGTGACCTGTAAATCTGTGTTTATATCTGCGACCTCAACCACAGACTGTTACTGAAGCACCAGCTATTGTAGCCTGAGATCTGCTCATCAATCACACCACAGGAACGTTACTAGTGACTACGCAACACCTGCTTGGTATCGAGTCCTCATTTTCCTGCAAAAACTATTTTGACAAGTCAGGTCATGAACTAAGAATATACCACATGTCCTGGGGTGTCTGGTATCGAAATGTCAACAAGTGATTCTTTAGGCCCTGTGGGTTTTGGAGTTTGGGTTTGCTGCCTGCTGATACCATCAGAGCCCTCTGGATAAATCAAATGTGTTCACAGAGACATTCCTCTGCAACATTTGCCCCCACCACTGCTGTAGCACCTGCTGGGAGGTGTCTGCTTCTGCATGGGAGCGCTGTTGCCAGGCAGGTGGTGGGGTCGGTCTCTGGGAATGTTAAGGTGGTCACATCTAGTCCTGTTGCATTAGAAGATTTCCTTAAGCTGTCATTGCTCATGAGGTTATGGATAATCAGTGTTTATACATCGTCTAAGAGATAATGGCATAAATACATGAACAATTTTTCTGACTTTCACACAAGACGCTAGCTGTGACCTTTCACTTACATTGTTTATGCTAAGCTAAAGCTAAAAGAGTACTCCCAGGTTGGTTACAAAACGCTTCTTTCTCATTTATCTAACTTTAAATCTAAATTTTTCTCAGGGGTGGAAAATCCATTTAAAGCATCTGCTAAATATTTTTTTTTTAAAAAAGGTTAAATGTTATAACAGATTAAAAATTATATTATAATGTAACTCTTATTACCCCAAATGACAACATAATAATAATAATAATAATAATAATAATAATAATAATAATAATAATAATAATAATAATAATAAATTAGCTGGTGTGGAAGTTACAAGATTAAGGAAACTCTCAGAAAATAATTATACACATGATTAACTTTTAATCATTTCAAGATGGCTGCCATAGCTTGTCAAGATTAAAATGGCTAAAACCCATTAAGTTTTACTCATACTGACTTAAATATTAGGTGTGTCAGTAGTAGCCAAGAGTCATTCCCAACACATCCTGATCACCAACTAATCATATAAAGATTTTGGTTTTATTAGTTGCCATTAAACTTTAAAGGAGACATATTATGACCCTTTTTCTTAAATTTTAATAGTTTTATGGTCGATACAAAATGTGTTTATGAAGTTTTTTGCATAAAATCCCTCTCACATTAAGCATTTTCAGCAGTTTTATTCTTGACATTTTCAGTACCTTCCAGAATGAGCCGTTTCAGGGCTCTGTCACTTTAAGTAAACAAGATGTTGCCGGCCACGCCCACCCATTCCTTTATTGGCTAAGTTTAGAAGCTCCAACATCTGGGATATCACTCTGCTAAAGAGCTAAAATTGAATGTCGTTTTAGCTGAGAGTAGTTCACTCTGCTTGTTCAAGGTTTTGCAAATAGATCATGTTAATTACTTTCAAGATTTGACCAAATTTGATATAACTCAATGTTATGATCTTTGTTGAAAATTCTGACACTCTAAAGGTAGCGGGCCTTATTGATCCACTAAAGGAACTTTAGCTCTTTAATTACATAATGAGAGAATAAAAGTCCAGCAGAAAAACACTGACTTCAGTAGTTTCAGCTGATCAGCGGGAGCATTTGATTCTTCCTCACATAAGCAAAAGAGTAAAAAAAAATCTACTGGAGCACACAAACTGCTTATGCAACCAAAACAAAATCATCCCTTCAGTTCAAAATACAGAATCATCAAATAAGTCCAACTTACTTTTTAGTTTTGCCTTTTGCTGTTCTAGTGCAGTTGGCAACGTTATGCTACTTCTGCTGAATAAAACTCATCTGTTTACCTGACACTCTTCTATTCATCCTCCTGATTCTAACATATTAAAATTTCAACCATAAACATTCATAAATATTCATCACCTTTTTTTTTTCATTCTTTATTTTCATCTTTTCCAGTTTCACCCCTGCAGTGAGAAACAATGTCACTGGAATTTTTTTGTGACCTAAATTCAAACTGAAGTGGAAATAATCCTTGTGTTTGTTACCAATAATACAACCAGTCCAACTCAATTTGACCAATAACTTGAAACAACAGGTTCTGAATGAGTTTTTAATCACTTTAATCAGTTTCTCCTCTAGTGGTTTTGCTTTAAAATGGTATATTTGGACCGTGGTCCTATGGTCCTTTGTCTTGGACATCCACTAAAGAGTCTGAAGACATGGGGGTAGTTTGGTCCATTACCCCGGCTGGTGTAGTTAATGATCTCTCAGGCAGCAGGGAGCCAGGAGTGGTTATGATTTGAAGGTTGTAGATGTTATGAGGTAGCCTAGGAATTTAGACCAACTGTTGCATTAGCAAAAGATTTTGCTGTGCATGTCGGTCTAGCCACGCTCCATTTTAGTCTCAGCAGGTCTACTATTTGGCTGAACAGTTGTGTGTCTTGCCAATCACAGCGCTCTACATTTGTTATACGTGCTTAGCACCAGAGCTGCAACAGAGAAAAACAACAAGGATGGCGTCGGCTCAGGGATGGTGCTCTATTGAAATGGTTTTGGCATCAACTTTGGATGATTTAGACTTGGGCTTTTCTTTGAGACATGAGCAGATAGAGGTACTGAAGTAATTTATTTCTAAAAAGAATGTATTTACTCCTTTTGTGTATGGTGAACTGCCCTGTTGACTGATTTCCGTAATGATGAATACATCTTGTTGTTCAATGCTCAGATTGGTCCTAGCGCTGTCCAATTGTGTATCAATGGCTCGTGGCTGGTCTATATATTTTTACATATTTAGGAGGGCTTGCCAGACTAGTTATGAGGTTGTTATGGTTGACACACCTATAGATGGGTCATAAAGAAATTCAGACAAGACCAGGGTGGTGGTGCCAGTTTATAACAAGGGAAGTCAACACTGTGGAACTGTTGAAGTTTCTAAAAATGCAGATTCCCCAGGGAAGGATACTTTATACTGACCACAACACTTTTACAAACAAAGGTCCTCTCACCATACATACGTGTTGAGACAGGAGGCCAGTGGTGTTCTGACTCCTCTTCTGTTTTAAAAACAAAGCAAAGCCCCAAGGCTTTGGGGCACAAAACACAAAACAAACAGAGCTCACTCTAGCTCCTCAGTAAAAACCCTTAAAAGCCAATGAAACCAAAGTGGAGTAATTGGGGGATATGGCACAGATCCGATCCCTGTTTACTGCTGGCAACCAGTGTTGCCAGTCGTACGATAATTATCGTATTTGTGGGATAATTTAGCCCTCTGTACGATCATAAATCCCATAATACGATAATTTTAGATATTCATTGTGTGGAATCTGCAGCTGCGAATTGCATCCAGAGACATTCCTAAAGCTAAAACTACTTTAAAGACTATAATTTTGCACTGTGTTTGATGCAGAATTATTGAAGCTGTGAGTCATCAGACATGTCAGGATGCAACTAAGTAGTGTACGATAATTTTTCTCAAAATACAATCATTTTAAGATCCTGGTACGGTACTTTAACATTTCCAGTCTGGCAACATTGCTGGCAGCTCTGCCATTTTAAGTTCTCAGGTGGTGATTGTCAGATTGGGTGCTGTGTTGGCTGAAGGGAGGAGGAAGAGGGGCAAAGGCCACAGCTTGGTGGGCCTCAATCTCACTGGAGAGCAGGAGATGGTGCTGATTCCAGTCCCGATTTTCTGCTCCTGACCCAAAGAGGGAACAGCTGTAACATCCCCTTCCTTAAAAAAACACAACCTTAACACAAGTACCATCACAAACATTTTTTCTTTCACTCCTCTTTCCTCCAACAAAAAAATATTTTCCAAGTCCTTTTTATCCATCAACAATTCCCTCTAGCTGGGCAAGTGAGATCTGGCACTAATTTCCTCCCTAGACCTCATGCAGGTCTGGTGGCGGGCAGATTAAACACAAAACCAGTGGGCTGTAAGGTGGCCCATTTCGGAAGCCTGCACCACAGCCACACGGAGTGTTCTCGAGATGACTGTCAGAAAGACAACTAACACTAACCACCTCACTGCAGCACTACGAAAACAACAAACAGGATGCATCCTAAAGAGGATGTGCCCTTGTGTCCTATAGGGAATTAATTCATGGATTTTTAAAAACTCTAAAAGCACACAGATTAATAAAAGGACATACATCTCAGGAGGAAGAGGACATCGCTCAGCACACAAATTTTAACACACCTAAAATCTTTCAAGTAAAAACAGTTTCAAACGCACACAATTAAGACCTTCACGGGAAGTTAAAATCAATAAATACAGCATAAAACCGTAAAATTCATTAAATATCCCGGACGAGCCCCCATTATGTTACAACCAGGTGTTGGTGTTAAAATGAAGGACAGTAGCATAACACAAAAGGCTTGTGCAGAATGGTAAAATTCAAACAATCATTTAATATTAAAGGATTTAAAAGTACTGTAGTTTCCACAATAGTAAAAACCCACATTTCATTACACTATCTTTCTCTCCTGGGTTTTCAAATTCAAAATATACATTTACTCTACCAGATAAACCATGTGAATATTCTGTAACCAAGTGTTTCCTGTCGGCTCTTCTCAAATGCCACCTGTGTCCTGCAGAGTCTCTAGGTTCAGAGAGTGAATAATACTCAAAATCAGAAGTACACATGTTGCAATTTGTCTTCCCGGAGTTCATGTTCTCTGGAAAATAATTAGCGCCGAATTCTGCGACCACACGCGGGTAGACCCATGGCCTTCTTCTCGTCTCCTCGTCACCAACACAGACTCATTTATTAATGATAAATGTACTTGATTTCAGCACTGACAGGATGATTAATGTGGGGGAGTCTATGAGTATGCTTCATGCATGGAGGGTTTTACTGGATGTTTTTTCTTTAATATAACTAAATGACAGATCCCGACTGGCGTCTCCAAACACAGCAGCTTACCTTCAGTAACTTTAGCTGGTGTGGCGTGGGGCTCTGGAGGGGATTTGTGCTGCTCATTACTATTCACACCCAGCAGCTCCTGCTCCTTCCCTCCCTGTCTGTGGAAGTTAGTTTGGAGTCAGATGTGCAGTTTGTTGGCTTGGAGCCATATATTGTTCGTCCTTGAATGTGCTTTTTGTAGTGTCTGTTTTATTTATTTTTTTCTAGCTTTTAAAAGACGCTGCAGTCCAAGTTCATTTTCTGCTAATGTGCAACGTCAGCGCTAGCCTGTGTGGCATGGTTCACTGCTTAGTGCACAAGATGCTGGCTGCTCAGGACTCCTTTAAGGACGCAGATAAACAGAAAATAATAATTAACATAATTAATTCTTGTCAACAAAAGACACATATCTTGTTTCTCATTTTGTGCACCATATGGATGAATAAAAAGAGCTGACTTGGAAACAGGAGAATCTGATGTGAATCCAATGTTGCACCTGCATACTGAATGTAAATCAATTTAAATGCATCATTGGATTATTTAGATTAAGTTTTCCTTTTTTGCAATTAAATCAAGCTTCAGGCCAGTTCATTAATTTATCAATAGAAACTTTATCGGTGTAGTGTATCCCATCCAGAGCAGCAAATCAGCCCAGAACTACGATAAATCAGTAAAATCAAAGACCCTACGGCCGCCTATCAATCAGTCATCTGGAGAAAACATCAGGAGGATCAGTGGACATGTTCTCACTTGACTACCTCTGCACCTTAGATTCTCTCAGACCCCAGCAGGCTGAGCAGGACAGCCTCCCACTTTGAGCCTGGTTGTGGTTCTGTTGGAGGTTTCTACAGTCACCCATCATGCTGTTGTTGTTCAGGATGAAGGATTGTGTTGAAGAGAAGAAAATTGGCACTCTACGGCACTCTACTCAGTCAATAACAGTTGGACTGAATCTGCAACTGTTTTGATGGATTTGACTTCTAAGTTAGTTCAGGTGAATAAATTGAGCTGAAAACATGACAAATAAATAGATACTGAGTCTAAGCCAATGAAATAAGCTTCCTCTGTAGGGTGGCCAGGCTTATCCTTGGAGATTAGTGAGGAGCTCAGCCATCCAGGGGGAGCTCGGAGTAGAGCCACTGCTCCACCTCATCAAATGGAACCTTGTGATGTGGTTGGGGCATCTGATTAGGATGCCTGGGTTCTGACTTCTGGAGATTTTGTAGGCATGTTCCATCAGCAGGAGACGTCAGGGTTCCCATCCTTGATCTATTACTGCCATGACCCAACTTGGATGAGTGAAGAACAATGAATGGATGGACATATGGCTGGCTGGTTTAAGCTACTTCTATCTAAATTAATTTTAAACCACATTAATTTCCAGCCAGAAAGTTACTCTGTCCTGGTAATGCTCAACTTGTTCTCCATCCTCCAATCCTTCCACTTTTGACTTGATCCTGGGCAGGGTTGCATGGCTAAAGCAGTTATTTTTAGAAGCCAATGGGTGCGAGGTGAAGTACAGACCCCCCCCCCCCCCCCCCCCCCCCCCCCCAACAGCAGAGAGAGGCTATATATATCTATATATATATATAAACTTATTTTCATTTATTGGGCCCACCCGGTTTTTTATTAGACCCGGCCGAAAATGAGTGTCTGGCTACACTACTGCTCAGTTGCAAAGGGGAGCCCCGCCCCTCTCACACATCACATGTGGATTATGTTGTGAATGTCTGAATATTTGCTTTTATGTTTGAGGTGGTTTACCTACACCCCTGGTATGTCCTCTGAAGGAGGTCAGTGTGAGGGTGCCTGTTTTTCTTTCTCATCGCTTCCCTCACCCTCTTAATCCTTTTCTTTTTATCTGCATATGGGTGTGCCGTAGTGGTTGCATGCCCACAGTCAGCCTGTTCCTGTTTACATGTTCTATGTATGTGCTGTATGTCTGCTGTTGGAAAGGTTGTACTGAAACAATGTTTCATTGTACAGGGATGCTGGTTCAATGACAAATAATGTTATTCATTTATTACATCAATCCAAAACAACTAAATGCTTTAACGTATAACATCCTTCATTTCATCATATTTACTGAAATTGATGCTAAAATTGAAGCAAATTTAAGCTCAATTTAAAAGCATCAGATATTATTTAATGTGTAGCAGCTCTTAGATAAACATCTGACTTAACACGGGAAAGATCAGTATTCTGAATTTCATCTTCACCTGCAGGCTCAGAGGCCTCAGTAGAAGGAGGAGTTCATTTTACAACTCCCATGTTTGAAAAGAAAATTAAAAGTCATGATTTATTGCAGGTGGTTCTGGTTTGTGTGACAGGTACTACCAGGTGATGTGTTGTGTCCTCAGGTTCTTGCTCAGATCTATTCCTCTCAAGTCAAGGCTACAAAAATGATCAATTAGAGGGTACACCAGCTCCGGTGGCCTAGTGGTAGAGTGTCCGCCCCGGGACTGGGAGATCAGGGTTCGATTCCCGGTCGGGTCATACCAAAGACTTTGAAAAATGGGACCCAATGCCTCCTCGCTTGACACTCAGCACTAAGGGATTGGATTGGGGGGTTAAACCACCAAATACTTCCCGAGTGCAGCCACAGCTGCAGCTCACTGCTCCCCACCATGGGGATGGGTCAAATGCGGAGATGTAATTTCACCAGTGTGTGATGATGACTTGGGACTTTAACTTTAAAAATCTCTCACTTGTATCTTTTACAGTAGCAGTCACACGTTTGGATACAGATTCATTTTAAACGAGTAGCTGTGTTCAGACGTGTCTGATGGTGTAAACCTTAACTCATGTCATTTGTTTCATTTACATACAGTACGTTTTTTAAATTAAAATTATTAAATTACTAAAATTGCAATTTTTTTGACAAAAAATTTCATTTATTGGTTGCCATCAGTATCTCAAGAGCATTTCAAGCAATATGGCAAAAAATGCCCCAGACAACCATCTTCTACTGCACCTTTCAGTGACAACTTCAACACAAAACACAAACTAAATGACCATTTAGTTTGTGTTTTCCAGACTGAAAAGAAAAGCAATTAAGACCTGAACAGTTTTAGAAACAGAAAAGTCAATAAATCCACCTGATTGAGACTTAAAGTCTTCTAAAAGCTGCTTGCAGTAACTGAAAACAGATCACAGATACAATGCCTGGATTAGCTTCTCACAAGTTGATTGCTTACATCCATGCTAAAAAAAAAACAGAGAGAGAGAACTGATCAGACTATTTAAAGCCATCTAGGCAAACCTGTTCTTATGAGATGTTGTTTTCTAGAATGTTACAGCAACAGAACAGAAACTTTCTCCTGTCTGATATTCGTATAGGTGACATAACAGAAGACGTTATAGAAGATGAGGTGATCTGTTAATGATGCTCAGTGGGATAGTTAGACCATGGCTGCAGAGGTCTAAATCGAGTTCATAATCTAAGTTTGACTCCTAAAAATGTGTATGTGGTAATTATCCTGTTATTTAGTTAATGTAACCAACTGTTGATTCTAACCCAGGAAAGTATGGTCTCCTTTAATCTCATCTCTAGCTGTAAACTCAAACAGTATACCTTCAGGCTGCCCTGTGGCATTCAAATACACATTCTGATCCAAAACACCATGTTCTCATGCTACAGCATGCACATTTTCAAGTGTAATTATCTCACTCACCCCATCATGCAACACTGTCACACACTCTTATTCTCACTAACGTTCAAAGTATTCACATATATTACTCAGGTAGTAGTATAGATACTAGGGTTTAAAAAGCTTCCGTAGTGAAATATCACCTCAAGCTTTTTACTCAAGTAAAATAAAAAAAGAACTGGCTTCAAAACTAGTATAAAACTAAAAGTAATTTAAGTAAAAAAAAATTGGTCATTGAGTTTTTCATGCAGGCTAAACATGAAAATAGTCTCCTACACCTATCCCCTGCATTAGCTCCCAGGCTTGTGTTATTTGTGGAGATAAAACATCCATGTTGCTGTTAGCCAATCAGAGGAGAGATGTCCAAATATCAGGAAACAAAACTCCTGAAGCTACTTTCTCCTCCAGCTGAATTCTCTGTCCTGAAAAAGGTGCGCTGGAGCTTTTTTTCTCCAGAGAACGACTTACAAGGCATCCTACTAGAGACCATTACAATATGAGTAAATTCCTCTTTAAGCTGCACCCCAGCCTCACCACACCTTCCCTTTAAACATTTTCACTAAAGGCCATAATGACTATCTTATATAAAAATGTTAATGTTGATAAATTTGGGATAACCCAGACTACCTGTTTGAGTTGCATATTTGCCCAATGTAAATGTTTGCACTTTTAGTGCAATGCAAATGGACTACTGAGCTTTACATAATACCCCTTTCTACATACATGATACCTTAGTTCTGTCACAAATGAATCAATATCCTGGTTGGACTGTGACATAGATGTGTCGTTGTCATAACAACAGGTGTTGTGATCAAATATAGCATTATAGCACCCATGTTACATTGCATTTAGCTCTATAGAGCTGCTTACATCAACTCCTCCATTATCTGCAGAACATCCATTCATTGTAGTTTGTTTTGTATTTGGTTCGTGGACCGTTTTGCTCTGTCGAAAAATAACCTGAGGTCACTTTTCTTGGGTATTAGACTCTCTTTATGACTACAGGTTTTCTATGCAACACATACAAGTCAGGTCACACCGGGTTAGGGTTAGGGTGGTGCTGTTTTACCATTGGTCAGTTGCTCTTCTTTACATTCACGCTGTTGTCCTATAGCACATTATTTAGAAGTATATTTTTCCTGAATCAACATTAGCTTAGATTCCTGTTATGCAAACATCTTTTTATTGTTGTGTTCAATGCCCATGTATACCAGCTACTGTATGTTGATTAGAAGTAGAGTCATTCTGCTCTAGAGGAAATTGGACTTGGACTTCCTTTAGTTCTAGGTCTGACTGGACTAAACAGAGAAACATTTATTACAACTTTAGAACAGATTAGCTACAAATTAGGAATAGTTGTTGATCCTAACCATTTTTACAGGCAAACACTGTAAAGGAGAACGTGTCTAGGAGAGGAAGGACATCGTCCTTCAGAAACGTTTTTTTTTAATCACACAAACTTACACGTGTACCGGGGTCTGCCACGCCGCAGCACACGTACATGAGAGGTGGTGGTTTCATAACAGAACGCTTTATTGGAGGATGTTTTCTCAGCCAGAGCCTGATCACGGGTTGCTATTCGACACACTCAGAGGCCATACATCCTTCAGAGAGAAACATACGACAGTCTTTCATTTCTGAAATGAAAAAGTTCAGCTGAATAGGAGGAGGGACAAAAATGAAAACACTGAAATATCGGATGAGGAATATATAACATTTTCAACAAAATGACCTTTTGCTTTGATGCTGGCTGTGGGTGTGAAGCTGAACTCTCATATAAAAGTCCTTCAGAGTAGAAAGGAAAGGCAGAGTTTGTCACATCCTGTAGTCCAACACAAAAAGAGATGATTTTAATTAAATGTGTCTTTCTGTTCTGGTTCGTTATCACTTAAAACGTCCATGTTTGAACTTCCTTTCTGATTAATCATGTCGTGCAGACTTGAAAAATGAAATAACATACCACAGATGCCAAGGTCAAAAGATATTATTTATTAGCTTGGACTCCAAGGTTAGCTTTGCCATCTGTTTACATCTTTTTTATACCTCAGAAGGTGCAAACATGCTAAAGACTGGAGGAATAAACGATATCTGTAACAGATTACCTGTTAGAGGTAACCCCCCCAGCCAGCCAAACTCAGAAAACACGTACTGACCTAATAGTTGGTGTTTATAGCTGAGAGTCATTCCCCAAACATACATAGACCAGGTAGGCAAGGTCTTGTGATTTTCTGAAGCTGCACATCATTTTCAAGATTTGACTAAAATGAAAACAAACTCTGGCATGTAAGACAACAGAGGACTGAGAACTGATTATCCACTAATAGATATTTGTTTACAGACTCTTCCTACACACAAGATGCAAGAAAGAGTCCAGAACCAAAGGGATTATCGAATTCTGACACAACAGTCTTAGAAAATAAAACTATGATCCTGAGCCAATAGATGAGTACAAGAGGCTGCTCTATAGACACATGTCACTCGTTTGTAAAGGTGCTTTATTCATCAGTCATTTGTACAATGGAATCATAGATTTTTTTAAATAATACATCTATTTCTACACACGAGAATCTGACAAAATCTCCAATTAAACAGCCGTAGAGGCACAATTTAATATCACTCCTGCTGGAAAACGTGGCAGCTCTTATTTAGCAGCTGAGCTGAATCAATATGCAATAAGTTTTATTCAAGCTTTAAAGGTTTTTTTTTAACAGGCACACAAACAAAGCTTTGTACCGTTCCTCTGCATGCACAGACCTAAATAGAACCTTTAATGGACTTGAAGGGTCATTGGTGGATGAGATAACATCAGTGGTGCAGCTATGACACCACTGAGACGGCTGAAGCGGCGTTGGAATCAGACTGGCCTAATCTGCCCACAGGACTAACGCTATCTGCAGGCTCATCTATGCTAGGAATGAGATCCTTCTCACGACCTTCATCAGATTCTTATCATGCCTGGAAGAAAAAAACCCAAGTGTGTGTGTCAGGAAAATTCTTCCTGCAGTATAAGCAAAAACTCTTTCCCCAAAAAGTCTCAAGACAGTAGTTTTAGTTTCAACGTTTACTTCGAAGGACGTTTGTCTGAAAACAGCGTGTAAGCCTGCATACAGAGAAAGGTGATTTCACAGTTACAGCAAGCCCTTTTAATTCTCCCATCCCAGTGATAAGAGTTCTAGGTCCAGCGATATAAATGTCTTTAATCAGCTCGGTGCCATCTTCTCTTCTCCAGGGAGTCCAAGGAGTGGTCGAAACCTCCTTATCAAAATAACAAGACGTTCCACAACCCCTGGACTCTCAGCTTCCAACTCAAAACAAATGATGAGAAGTGCTCACAAAACCCTTTCATGAACAGTAGGTTCATAAAGAATACATTATAGAAAATGATTAAAGATCATGTAAGCATATTTTTTCTAGCAGTGTGTTTGGGTGTGTGGCCTTTCTGGAGTCATGGATCTGAGTGTGTGTGTGTGTGTGTGCGTGTGTGAGAGAGAGACTTTGTGGGACTGTTACCAAATGCATCGCACCTTAAGTCATTGTCACCACTTTTTACGGCTGGAAGCAACGCCTCTGGTTTGTGAAAACGCACCTCTATAGCCAACCAACGACAAGTTATTTTACAATTATTACTCATGTTGTGCTGTTTATCACGTTGTGCCAATCAGGAACTTCTCTGGAGTGGTTCTCCTCTAATCTGTGGCCATCTCCAAGTTTTGGTCCTTCTCCAGCTTCCTCGCCCATGGTGTCCCACAAGGTTCTGTGCTGGGACCTCTACTTTTCCTCCTCTATCTGCTTCCTCTTCAGTACATCCTGAGCTATCTAAGGAATCTCCTACCATCTTTACACAGATGACATCCAACTGTACATCTCCTTTAAGCCCCATGAGATGTCTAAACTGCAGCCGTTGCACACCTTATGTATAGCTTACATTATATTACATTACAGGGTAAAATATATCACTTTACAGAATTCTAAAAGATCATAGATGATTCCTGAAATGGGGAAACTCTAGATTGTAGCTTCAACAAACCACTTTAAGTTATTATAGTACAACAAAAAATGGTCTGCTTGAGTTTGTTTGGGATGATAAATGTCTCTAATTTAAAATATTTTCAAAGAAATATAAAAATTAGAGTTAGAATTGATGACACTGTGAGGATGGAAAGGAAAAAACTAGCCACCATGGTTAGCTTAGATTAGCTAAAAGACCTACGAGTAGAAATGCGTGGAGAAAGCCGTGTCATAAACCAGTTGTCCTAATTAAAAGAATAATTACATTCATTATCACAGGATTCAGAAATGTAAAACAAAACACAAAAGATGGTTAAGCTCCATTGCAGACATCTACTTAGCTATTAGCGACATATTTTATGTGTATTTTTTATTTTTAAACTCCAATCAAAATTTAAATGATAGGAAATTATAAGTTTTTCTTTTACTGGGTTATGTGCTTATTTTTACATCTACCTATTAAAACACTGAATGAAGCTGCAGCAATCATCAAGTTTGCCTCACAAAATTAAAATAGGTCACAGAAAATATCTCAGAGAAGAATTCCAGCTGAGTTTTATTTGTATAATTCTACCTGTGGGTGAGTTTATCATGATGTAGTCCCTGATTTCTTCCATTTGAGAAAAATCTGGAGTTAAATACCTTTGTTGCCCTTTCATAAAAACTTGATTTAGTGTTGACCTCAACATTTGTGTTAGAAACACTTTGAATGTAAAAGTTAATTAGATGTTTCTTAGACTCTGGAGTCCTGACAGAGGCAGATACTAGACTCCGCACTGATGAGAGCAGCTGCAACAGCAGCAGCAGAGAATTGAAAAGTGTTAATCAGCAGCTCAAATGTTTAATTGTAGAAGCAAATAGAAAATTCAATGTGTTTTTCCCTTTGTCTCTAAGCACTGTTGCCTGTTTTGTGCACCTGCAATGATTGATTAAATACAAACCAGCTCTTTCAAGGGAGACACAATTTATGGCCCTGACACAAAATTAGATTGTGTTTGCTGCAATGGTACTGTTTAATTTTACAAACGATTTGCTATAATTTCAGCTTGTCTGAGCCAGACTTGGTCATGTTTTCATGTTTAAAAAAGCATTGAGAAAACATAAAACTGATTTTTTTCTGTAAGGCAGAAAAGAAATAGAGGACAGACCTTTTTAACTGGGTTTTGATTAAATTTCCTAAAAGATTGGAGAGAAAAATGTGATTTTTGTTTCAAGATTGTCTGTGTTAACCCGTTCCTTAGCTTTAGAGTCGCAGATTAGAATTCATTTTCAGAGGTGGAGGAGAGACAATGGGCTCCCTTGTTACTGTGAGATGATCTGTGCTGCACAGTGAACACAGCTGATAAGAGCACATGACTCAGCTGTGTCATCTTTTTATCACTGCAGCAGAATCCATTATCTGGCTCCTTCAGCAGTGTTTCTGACAGAATGAGAAGCCAAAAAGAAAAGGAGCTCTGAAGGCAGAATGATCTTGATAAAACGTCTCCTGTGCTGCCCTGAGTGAGGTTGCATATCTCACATCTGTTTTATGATTCAAGCTGCCACACAACTATAGGTGGCTGCACGGCATCCATTCATCAAAATTGCATTGTGGTTCATTGCTTTGCAATTTCAATGACTGATCTCCAACATTCATAGAAACGTCCAGAACTTATTGTTGGAAATGCCAAATGCTGTCGCAAAGGTTGCTGCCTCAGTTTTTATGCTAGGAGGATAAGACTTTTGAAGGACAGACTGGTGTCAAAAAGGGCAGCAAAGAAGCCACTTATCTCACAGAAAACTATAAGGGACAAAATGATAATCTGCTAAATGTCCAGAGATTAGACTGCTGAGAACGTGGAGGAAAGCATTTTTCTCTGATCAGTCCCCTTCCTGATTGTTTGGAGCTTTTGGAAAAGGTCTGGTGAAGAACTGGTGTGTCTAAAGCATCATGGGACCATTCGTGTGTGTGCATGTGTATGTGTGGGGTGCTGCTTCTCAGCCAAGGGAGTTGGACTCATTCACGGCTTTGTCTCAGAGGAGGTGAATTAATAAAAAGATGGTACCTAAACATCCTCCCAGAGGAACTCCTCCAACCCCCCAACAACATATGTAGTGATGAACAATATCTTTTCAGGCATGGTAGAGTATTATTGTACCATAAAGACAAACAAAAACACACATTCTGACAAACTGCAAGCATCCATGATGAGGAATGAGATCCATCAGTCAGGATTTGGACCAGAAGTTTATTGACAGCATGTCAGGGAGAACTGCAAATTTCTTAAAGATGTTGAATAATGAAAAACCCATTTTTAATGATTATTTATAATTATAATCAATAACTCTGAGTTTTTCATGCAGGCTGAACATGAAAATTGTCTCCTACACCTATCACCTGCATTAGCTTCTGATAGAAAATAGACGGTGAAACTCTAGGATTAGAAAATCCTGACAGATCTACGTCACAATGTCACTTAACTCCAGCCTAACCACTGGACTATTTCCGTTGTTTAAAAAAGCAGTTGTGCAACCAATTTTACAAAAGCGTGGATTAGATCATTCCAAATATGCAAACTTCCACCCCATCTCTAAGATACCTTTCTTATTTAAGGTCCTCGAGATGATTGTCATTGTCGAAATGAGTTTTCTTCGCAGGGTGGCTGGGCTCTCCCTTAGAGATAGGGTGAGGAGCTCGGTCATCCGGGAGGGGCTCGGAGTAGACCCGCTGCTCCTCCACATCGAGAGGAGCCAGTTGAGGTGGCTCGGGCATCTGATTAGGATGCCTCCTGGACGCCTCCCTGGTGAGGTTTTCCGGGCACGTCCAACCGGGAGGAGACCCAAAGGAAGACCCAGGACACGCTGGAGAGATTATGTCTCTCGGCTGGCCTGGGAACGCCTTGGGATTCCCCCGGAGGAGCTGGTCCAAGTGGCTGGGGAGAGGGAGGTCTGGGCTTCCCTCCTTAGGCTGCTGCCCCCGCGACCCGACTCCGGATAAGCGGGAGAAAATGGATGGATGGATGGATGTTCTCTGTTTCACCCATGCAGTGCAAAATTTACTTAGCAGGTGTAGATTCCAAACGATTGCCTACAAACTCGCTGAGTAAGTTTTGAACTGAATCGGTGAGACGCTAGCTGCCACCATCATGTTTACCCTGGTCTGTCCCCTAAAAGGCACAGGCTGTAACTGTAACTGAGATACCTTATTTAAAAAGTGATGAATTTGTATAACAGTTACTGGTAAAAGTAATAGTGTTTTTTTAGGATTACCTTTTTCCACCTTCAGAATATTGCAAAGATTAGAAGCATCCTTTCCAGGAGTGATGCTGAAAAACTGGTTCATGCATTTATTACCTCAAGGTTGGATTACTGCAATTCATTACTATCAGGAGGTCCACAGAATGTAGTCAAAAGTCTTCAGCTGGTCCAAAATGCTGCAGCTAGAGTTCTGATGAGAATTAAAAAGAGAGACCACATCTCTCCTGTTTTAGCTTCCCTACATTGGCTGCCTGTTAAATTCAGAATAGATTTTAAGATCCTCCTTCTCACATATAAAGCTCTTAATAAACAAGCTCCATCATACATCAGTGATCTGATTGTTCCATATGTTCCTAACAGAGCACTTGGCTCTCAGACTGCAGGTTTACTGGTGGTTCCTAGAATATCTAAAAGTAGGATGGGAGGCAGATCTTTTAGCTATCAGGCTCCTCTNTACTTCGAAGACCTCCTCAATCCCACCGGCACGTCTTCCAGGATGGAAGCAGAGTCTGGGGATTTTGGGTTGGGCTCTCCAATCTCTGGAGCTGAGGTCACTGAGGTGGTCAAAAAACTCCTCGGTGGCAAGGCTCCGGGGGTGGATGAGATCCGCCCGGATTTCCTTAAGGCTCTGGATGCTGTGGGGCTGTGTTGGTTGACGCGGCTCTGCAATATCGCGTGGACATCGGGGGCAGTTCCACTGGATTGGCAGACCGGGGTGGTGGTCCCCCTATTTAAAAAGGGGGACCGCAGGGTGTGTTCCAACTACAGGGGGATCACACTCCTGAGCCTCCCTGGTAAGGTCTATTCAGGGGTTCTGGAGAGGAGGGTCCGTCGGATAGTCGAACCTCGGATTCAGGAGGAGCAATGTGGTTTTCGTCCTGGCCGTGGAACACTGGACCAGCTCTATACCCTTGGGGGGGTCCTGGAGGGTGCGTGGGAGTTCGCCCAACCAATCTACATGTGTTTTGTGGATTTGGAGAAGGCGTTCGACCGCGTCCCTCGGGGGGCCCTGTGGGGGGTACTCTGGGAGTATGGGGTACCAGGCCCCTTGATACGGGCTGTTAGGTCCTTGTACGACCAGTGTCAGAGCTTGGTCCGCATTGCCGGCAGTAAGTCGGGCTCGTTTCCGGTGAGAGTTGGACTCCGCCAAGGCTGCCCTTTGTCACCGATTCTGTTCATAACTTTTATGGACAGAATTTCTAGGTGCAGCCAAGGTGGTGAGGGGATCCGTTTTGGTGGCCTAAGGATCAGGTCTCTGCTTTTTGCAGATGATGTGGTCCTGTTGGCTTCGTCAGAACGTGATCTCCGGCTTTCGCTGGAGCAGTTCGCAGCCGGGTGTGAAGCAGCTGGGATGAGAATCAGCTCCTCTAAATCCGAGACCATGGTCTTGAGTCGGAAAAGGGTAGAATGCCTTCTCCAGGTCAGGGACGAGGTCCTGCCCCAAGTGGAGGAGTTTAAGTATCTCGGGGTCTTGTTCACGAGTGAGGGAAGGGTGGAGCGTGAGATCGACAGGCGGATTGGTGCTGCATCTGCAGTGATGGGGGCGTTGTACCGGTCTGTCGTGGTGAAGAGAGAGCTGAGTCGAAAGGCGAAGCTCTCAATTTACCGGTCGATCTACGTTCCTACCCTCACCTATGGTCACGAGCTTTGGGTAGTGACCGAAAGAACGAGATCGCGGATACAAGCGGCCGAAATGAGTTTTCTTCGCAGGGTGGCTGGGCTCTCCCTTAGAGATAGGGTGAGGAGCTCGGTCATCCGGGAGGGGCTCGGAGTAGACCCGCTGCTCCTCCACATCGAGAGGAGCCAGTTGAGGTGGCTCGGGCATCTGATTAGGATGCCTCCTGGACGCCTCCCTGGTGAGGTTTTCCGGGCACGTCCAACCGGGAGGAGACCCAAAGGAAGACCCAGGACACGCTGGAGAGATTATGTCTCTCGGCTGGCCTGGGAACGCCTTGGGATTCCCCCGGAGGAGCTGGTCCAAGTGGCTGGGGAGAGGGAGGTCTGGGCTTCCCTCCTTAAGCTGCTGCCCCCGCGACCCGACTCCGGATAAGCGGGAGAAAATGGATGGAGATGATTGTCCACATGCTTCTCAGCTCATATCAAATGCAATTCTCTCTTTGACACTTTTCAGTCTGGCTTTAGGCCACTTCACAGCACTGAATCTGCTCTATTGCATGTGATGAATGATATCCTGGTGGCTTCTGATTCTGGTCTTTTGTTCTGCTCCTTCTATTACACCTTTCCGCTGACACTGTCGAACATCTTATTTTGTTGGATAGGCTTGAGTCGTGGGTAGGTTTCAGTGGCACCGCTCTGGAGAGGTTCCACTCTTACTTATCTGATAGAACTTTCAGAGTCCATATTAATGACTGCTCTTCTCTGTGTCTCTCACTCCCTTGGGGAGTGCCGCAGGGTTCTGTTCTCTGGCCTCTCCTTTTTTCAATCTATATCCTTCCCTTGGGCAGTATCCGGGAGAAACATGGCCTTGATACCATATTTATGCAGATGACTGTCAGATCTACCTGACCATGAATGACTCGAATGCCCTCTCACTCCTTGACAAATGTTTAGCTGAGGTGAGGTGTTGGCTAGCTGACAACTTCCTGAAGCTAAATTAATTTAAGTCAGAAGTAATTCTCTTGGACCACTGTAGTCACTCTTACTTATCTTCTGTTCCTTCTGTTCTCACGTTCAGCCCTAAACAGTGTGTGACCAGCCTTGGGGTCAAACTGAATGCAGGTCTCTCGATGATTAGTGCCAGATTAGTGCTAAGGTTAAGTCTTGTTTCTTCCAACTGCATCGTTTAGTTTGTCTAATACCGATCCTGAAGCGGCCGCACTTGGAGACTGTCATTCATGCTTTTGTTACCTCCCGCTTGAATTACGCTAACTCTATCCTCTTTGATGCTCCTGCGTCGGCTTTGAACAGACTACAGGTGGTCCAGAACGCTGCAGCCATGTTCCTGACTAATACTAGCAGGTGTAATCACATCACTCCTGTCCTGGCACATCTCTACAAAATGTGAAACATCAACAATTTTTGTGAACTTACTGTTACTGTCAATAAAAGCCATCAAAACTCATGGGAGGCTTGTAATTATTCTTTGGTAACCATAGAAACATCTGACAGTGTCACATTCTGTCCTGTCTCCCCAGTTCTGTGCAGTCCTTTGTCCATGTTAATTGGTCCCACCTGCCTCTCGTCTCCTAATCACCCATGCTCCCTGATCCTGGTGTATTTAAGCCCTGTCTGTTTTCTGTTCCCTGTCGAGTCATTGTTAGTTGTCAGTTGTGTTATGTCGTGTCTTTTCTGCATTAAACCTTTTCAACCGCCTTACCTGCCTGTTCCTCCTCACCTGCATTTGGGTCCATCCTCACCTCCAGCCAACACTCGTGACAGAATGACTCGACCAAACCAAGGACCCAGCAGGGAGACACGGAGGGGATCCGGACGACGACGCCGGCCCTCCAAAGCTGCTCCGCCTGGCACAGAGGCCCAGCTCCATCTGCCCCTACCAGGCCAGCCGGTTCCGGACCCGGGGATCGAGCCTGCAGACGATCAAGCAGAATTCGCTCACCTGCAAGCCGAGTTGGTCCGGCTACGGGCCCTCGTCAACCTCCGGGCGCTCCAGGTTGAGACTTTAACTCCCCTGGTTCACCAGTTGACTCTGGAGGTCCAGTCCCTCCTTCCGGCTTCAGCAGCGGCACCCCCGCTCCCTCCAGCTCCAGCAGCGGTACCCCCGCTCACTCCGGCTCCAGAAGCGGAACCCCCGCTCACTCCGGCTCCAGAAGCGGAACCCCCACTCACTCCGGCTCCAGAAGCGGAACCCCCGCTCACTCCGGCTCCAGACGCGGAACCCCCGCTCACTCCGGCTCCAGACGCGGAACCCCCGCTCACTCCGGCTCCAGAAGCGGAACCCCCGGTCCTTCCGGCTCCAGCAGCGGAACCCCCGCTCGCCCAACCTCCAGAAGCGTCACCCCCGCTCTTTCCGGCTCCCGGGACCAGAGTTGTACCGTCTACACAAGAGACCCCTGCTCTGGAACCCTCACCCTGGCTCCAGCTTCCTGCCGCCACAGAGACCCCTGCTGGGAGACCTACGGAGAAGGTCCCAGTTGTGCCGTCTAAGGCAGGAGTTCCAGCCTCCCTACCCTTCCTGCACCTATCCAGCCGGCCTATCCAGCCGCCGCCGCTCAGCCAGGCTTCACATCCCGAACCGCCTCTCATCATCCCGGCTCCACATCCCGAGCCGCCGCCTCTCATCGTCCCGGCTCCACATCCCGAGCCGCCGCCTCTCATCGTCCCGGCTCCACATCCCGAGCCGCTGCCTCTCATCGTCCTGGCTCCACATCCAGAGCCGCCGCCTCTCTTCATCCCGGCTCCACCTCCAGACGTCCGGTCCCCTATGGCCGGGCCCCTGGCGTCCTCTGTGGCTCCGCCTCCTGGCTTCCGGTCAGCCCTGCCTCCAGGGGTCCACTCCTTGGGGCCTCCCAGACTCTGCGGGCTCCTGTGCCCACGCCGCCGGCCTCCCAGGCCCTCCGGGTCCCGGCTCCTGTGCCCACGCCGCCGGCCTCCCAGGGACTGTCGTCTCCGATATCCCAGGCGCAGGCCCCCCAGGGTTCCCCTTGGCCTGCTTTGGGCGTTGGGTGCCGCCCTTTGAGGGGGGGGGGGGGGGTACTGTCACATTCTGTCCTGTCTCCCCAGTTCTGTGCAGTCCTTTGTCCATGTTAATTGGTCCCACCTGCCTCTCGTCTCCTAATCACCCATGCTCCCTGATCCTGGTGTATTTAAGCCCTGTCTGTTTTCTGTTCCCTGTCGAGTCATTGTTAGTTGTCAGTTGTGTTATGTCGTGTCTCTTCTGCATTAAACCTTTTCAACCGCCTTACCTGCCTGTTCCTCCTCACCTGCATTTGGGTCCATCCTCACCTCCAGCCGACACTCGTGACAGACAGACAGATATAAAATCACTGAATCAGCAAACTTTGTGGAAAACTAAGAATTGTATTATTCTCTAAACCCTTAGCTATGACCACACTTTGTACAGCTTTTGGGCATTCAGCCAGTGAAACTACAAGATATTCAAAGTAGTTAAAAAGTATTTTGTCATGTTTTTTCAACTATTGTTGAACTCATGAAAGCATTTTTTCCCCAGCTTATTCAGTTTGAAGGTTTGTCCAGGCAATGCTCCTGTTATATTCAACCTGAGCTGTAGACTGACTTGACCTTTGTGTTATGCATTCTCAGGTGAGCGTCGAACAACCTGATCAAAGGCTGCTATGAGAAAGTAAAAGTTGGCAGAAGAAAGAAAACACCTTTTTCTCTGAGGAATAGCTTTGATGCCATTCTGTGCTGTTCGCACAAAAAAAAAATTCTCTTTATTTCTGATAAAGCAGACGTATATCATCCCTAACCCCCCTGAGAATTGTCATCGATCACTAATGTTGCACTCAACCTGGCAGCAGAAAGCCCTGACTGGTCCTCACGCCCATGTGTTGGCCGTAAACCTTTGGACTGGAGCTTGGCAACATTAATAATTTTGGACATGAATAACCAAGCCCAATGAGGTGGGAGGGTTTGAAGAATATATATATATATATATATATATATACATATATATATATTTATGTAACCTGTAATCATACATTTTACAATGTTGTAGTGTATTATGCAAAGATTTATTGTGACTTATATTCTTAATGTAGCCTTGCCTATGTTTGAACCTTTTATCACTGACCATCAGTGTTATTGTTACTCTAACTGTCTGAATACTTACAGTTTAGTTCAGAAAGACGTTTATTTTTATATTTGCAGGGTCAGAAGATGAGGAGTCTTTGGATTCAAGGAACCATCCAGAGGAGCATGGAGATGGAGAGAGAAATGGAGTGCAGGTAGTTTGAAGAGGTAAGGTAAACAGTTGTTGGTGAACAGTGGGTGTGGCAGAGTCCACGAATACTTTAAGATTTGGCTTTTAGCTGATTTTACAGATTCCTGGCATGGACTTGACTTTTAGACATTGACTACAGATGACATTGACTACCACTCAACAGATTCTCATCAGGGTTGAGATCAGGGTTCAAGAAGTTCCCTGTTGGAACAACCAACTTGGTCCAGTTTTCAATGATCTACTTTCAACCATTCAATACATTGGCGGTTGTACTCCATTATTCCATCCACTAACAAGTGTGTTACGATTTTGTTGAGTTTTGAAAGCATGATCTCAAATCCTCCACACAGACTTCTTATTTTCAGTATTTGTCTCATCTGACAATAAACCATGTCTCTAGAAGATACAGTATTTAGCCATGTGGACAGCTGAATTTGAAGCTGTATCTTTTGGACCAGGAGCTCTTGGTCTCCACCTTCTCAACCAGTGAAGTAAAACTGGGTTCAGACAGAGGCACTGGTGTTCCAGCAGATCCAGTCCATGGTGAGCTTCAGCCTTAAATCTACAATCTGGAGTTTTGTTTGTCCGATGGGACCATCTGAGGCTGACTAATGTATCGCACCATAAGCTGGTCTCACGGCTTCCGTATTTACGGTGAAAATAATCACGTCTCGTTCATGAATGTGCACCTCTAGCCGGCCAACAGAACTAAAACACATTGTTTTACAATTATTATTCTCACATTATGCTGTTTAAAATAGAGACTAAAGATTTTTCTGGGAAAGAATATTGTGGTTTAATTTAGTGTGGTTTCAGTCTCTGATTTTCAGTCCCTGTTATATTGTGGTACTGTTACCATTACTGAGTTTTTCCTTTAAAAAGACTTTAGAGTCTCCCTGTTTAAGTTTAGCGTCACAAATAGTAGATTAAGAGGACTTCATTCTGTTCACTTTCACTTGTTTTTGTAATGTTCCATCCAAAAAGGAACCAGAACCCTGTGTGGGGTGACGCCAAATATAAACCTTTTGTTAACTCTACTGACTGTATCACGCGTCCTCCATGTTGCCCCAGGTATCCTAGACACCTGGGTCGTAACATATGCAGGCCTCTCCGGGATGTTGGACCCTGGGCGTGTGATCTAGGTGTTTTTCAGTATTTTAATAATTATGGAATCTTTTGATTTAGAGCAGTTTGTGGAAGCTCCATCCCATGTTATGCTATTTTATTCAGATACTCCAGATTGTAGCTTTAATGGTTCCGATTTTGTTCCTGGACATCCTCCTTCCACTAGTTTATGCTGCAAAGAGAAACTAACAGTTGCAGTCGATTATGGTGACTAACAGGAAGATATCTGCAATAAATTAAAACTTTATACAAAAAATATTTAAGTTGTATGTTGCATACTCACTACACCTCAAACAGTTCAAATCGATCACTAAAAGCCTCCAGTTATTATGGATTTCACTTGAACGATGAGTAAAGGTCTGACTGCAAACCTGCAGGCCTATGTTGACAGCCAAAGCACATAGTAGCAAATGATCAAAAGATGCTTTCAGGTGTAACATGTTAAGACTGCCAGCTCACACACTAGCCATGGGACCAAAAGATTGACAATTTTCACATGTTCTCATACCACCAAACTTTTTGTCATGCTGTGAAACACAGATTCATAGCTGAATGCATCACAGCATGAAAAGAGGATCCTGTCTGTAAGACAGAGCAGCAATGCTGCAACAGCACGTTATTCACACTAATCAGAAGGGAAAAAAGAACATAAATCTGTCTTAGACCCATTCCCAGTGGTCAACAAAACACATTAACACTGGCTAACATCTGGATTCTGAGTGCAGCAGGTCCGGCCAGCATGTCAAATGAATCTGCGGCAGTCATGGGTATGCATCAGCCTTCAGCATCTGAACGGCACTGATGGGAATTCACAAAACCTGCACAGACGTCCTAATTTTCAGTAAAGGTGCTGATCTTTTTTACTGTCCTAAATCAACAGATTTGAGATGTTTTTACTTCAACCATATGTTTAAAGCTGCAGTGGCTGCAATGGCAAACAAGCTGGCTTAAAATATTTTTCTTCATGCCTCTTATGTTCTAACATAGTTTAGCTATAAATATATTGTGGAGATTAAAAAGATGAATAAGGTGGTTCTCTCGCATTTGTCTACAAACCTCCACCAATAACACGTTTTAGACTGAAAGCAACCATTGGACTATCTATCTTCTGTACGTTCATTCTGTGTATCTTTTACTTAATCGTTTTACTTTTTTGTTCTTTTTAAAACACAGATAGGAGATTTTTTTACCTTTTCTGCTGACGTTTCGATCATCTGCTGTGATCTTCTTCAGAGCTAAGCTGCTAATGGCTTATAATAATTAGTTAATTAAATTAATTAATTAATAATTAGCAACTTAGCTACCACTTCAACTTTAGGACAAACTACCAGAGTCCCTAAAAGAAAAACACCATTTGAAGTCACGGACAACAAAAGATGTTTGGACCTAGAAAACTGTGACTGTTAGCGGTATCTTGTTTCCTCTAGCCATGCACATTGAGGTTTTCAGGGGGACGTGGCGTAAGGATGATAGCCGACGGGAGGGGTGAGAGTTCCATGACCAAGTTTGTGTTTAGCTTGTTTAGCAGACTTGCCATTGCAGCTTTAAAGGAGCTGGATCATGCTATTTTAAATGTTTGAGAACAAAGGTAGGCACAATATATGATAGAATATTACCGTTGGCACTACTGAGATGTTTGTTTATCTTAAATATGAGTTATTTTTGTCATGTCTTTGTACCTGGAAATTAAATGGCCAGGTTCAGTGAAGCTCCGCCCATGCCCTCACCAACAAAACACACATACAACAGTTGTGTTGGCCTTTGTAGTGCAGTGGTTAAACCATAAATATCATATATATCACTTAGCCTTAACTGGGAGTCGACAGCGTCCCTACACGGCGGCCATCTTACCTTGGACAGCTTACATTCCGATCTCAATGGTAGAATATGGAAGGTGAGTGAACAACTTAAACAAAAACACTCTTAACTTGATGAAATATCAACGGATTTACAAGCTATTTGCAATATCACAACCCTTATGACACATAGGCTTGACAGGACATACTTACACATTTTTAAATTAACGGGTCAAATCCGTCATATTTCACAGCCACATCTCTGGCGTTTATAACAAATCAAACTGTTTGAAAATCGGTTGAAAATTGAGCAAGTTAGAGTTATTTAAATAGTACATTCACCATTGACACCAATGTTACGAAAGGGGGCAGCTGTCTGAAGTAAGATGGCTGCCGCGTAGGAACGTTCATCCAATTGACGATCAGTGTGGGTAAGGCCTCTAGTGATATGATATCTATGATTAAAACATCTACCTTTCATCTTGTTTGGCCATGTCCTGATGCCGGTTTGACTCCCGGTATCAGCAGTAATTTATTTAACCAGCTGAAGAAGGTTTCATTTTTTTATATTTTATTTTTATTGATTATATTCTGCAAAATATTTTGTGTCTCTAAAGAATTTGGTCATTTCCAAGCAGCATTTTAGGTGATTTACTCTGCTCACCTCCACATGGACTCACACTGGCTAAAGAAACAAAGAAAGTAAAAAAAAGATTAGTTCTTATATTTTAAACAGTTTACCAATAAAGGGTTGAAAACATAAAACTGGCAAGTGTAGCTAAAAAAGAAGAAAAACGTTAGTGCTGAGACCGGGAGTGGAACAGGTGTAAGGTCATAGCAAAACAGCATGTAAGGCAGGTGCTCTAACCACTAGGCCAGTGGTTCCCAAACTGGGGTCTGGGTCCCCCGAGAGGTTCCCCACACAATTACAGGGGATCCCCACAATTTTGTCTGTGCTGAGCTTGTGAGGTTAGCACAATTTTATCTGTAAAAATTACATTTATAAAATCCCAATAACACACCATACTGAAGTTCTAATTCAGTATGTCAGTATAAAGTTAGTAAATGATCACATTTAAAGGTGCTATAACTAATCCGCAAACAAGTTAGGCCCAGCTAGCTAGCTTACACAAGCACTTTCCCAGAACTCTCACCCCTCCCTTCGGCTAATCCCTAGGCCGCGCCCCTCCGGATATGGGAACGCGCATTGCCACAGTGAACAAGAGAGAGCAGAACACCAGCCGCAGTTTTCGTGAACCAATATGGCGGAACCACCAGTAAGTGAAAGATAAACAATATAAACGTCTAACATAATTTTGTCATTTTAACTTATTCATATGGTAACGAAGTATGTTTTAAAATGTTTATTTAGGGCTTATTTTCATTACAAAGACTAATAAATAGCATGGTAGCCTGCTAGTAATAGCAAAAATGATAAGCTAATCCTGCTAATAGCTGTCTGACAGAACAACTTCTTTGATTTTGTCATTCAAATATTGTTGGGGCCTCTTGTTTTGTAGTGAAATGAAAAGCAAGAAAAACGATAAAGACAAACCACCCTGTTCACCTTGTAATGACTGATGTCCAAGGGGCGAAGCTCCAGCTCGTTCGCTTCAGACAGAAGCTTTTCGTCTGACATCATCATCTCAAACTAAGCAATTTATTAATTTTTTTCGTTTTTTTTTTATCTCCACAATATATTTATAGCTATACTACATTAGAACGTTGTTAAGAGGCGTGAAAGAAAACGTTAAAAGCTAACTTTGTTTTCCAAATTCAGTATTGCATCTTTAATGTGTGTATGAGTGTAGGAGTGTGGGTTGGGGGTCCTGGCTTGTTTTGGACATGGGTAAGGGGGTTACCACTGCAATAGGCTACCAAGTCTGTTACAAAGCAGTAGTCGCCTAAAGCCTAATTTATACTTCTCCGTCAGCTCGAGTGTGGAGTCACGCACACACATTTATGGAGGTGTTTTCCCTTCAGACTTCTCCGTCATCTGGGGAGAGTTGTAAAGCCATTCCCCTCCAGGACAACAGAGGGCGTAGTGCTTTTCTGTGGTATCCTGCTACCATTACGTATCTGGTCCACCATAGTGTATTTACTACTGTGTTTACATTATTTTAATGTATTTTAGAGACTTTTTAAGATGGACAAATTTGTCCCTCATTCTCCTTCACCTCTTCATGCGGTCGGCACCTCTAAACCCACGTTTCCCGTCATTTCCATCCACGAATAAAACACTTGCTCTATATCTTTGTGCTCCTTCAGTCACGGATGAATAAACATTAATTTTTTCTGACTTTTTCTATGAGGTGTTCTTTAATCTGCTCCGTGTCTGCTGCTAGAGATATCTTCAGCTCTCTTTATTTTCTGAGAGGGCAATGGCGGTGCTGTTGACGTATTTAATGGAAGCGGCGTCCTGACCAATCACAAGCTTGGGCTTTTCATCACTCTCGACGGACAGTTAAAAAGAGGGCATGTCTCTGTCACCCTCTGTCAGAAAGCGCTTGTGCCGACGCAAAATGGCGCTGCGTGTCTCCGTACCGACGCAGAAGTATAAATTAGGCTTAAGACACGTGTCCTGTCCTGGCCATTGCGTGCGACTTTGTGGACAGGACACATGGTTTTTACGGCGGTGTTTTGTTCCCAATGGAGAGGTAATTTGTCAGAATATCCACTCTGGTACCGGTGGAGGTTTAAAGCAGTCATCTGTGACATGAAGGTCAGACTAAAACATTCTCAACTGCAGCAGGAAATCAACCGCTCTATGCCTGCAACTAGGAGAAAGTGGACGACCTACTTCCAGAGGAGGCGGGTTCCAGAGCTGAGACTAGCTTCAGGAGGAGGAGCAAATGGTAAATGGCTTGCATTTGTGTTGCCCCTTTTTAGGGTTCTACAACATCACATGGTAAAAAGCTCCAAAAAGTGGAATTTTTTGTGATATGGCCCCTTTAAGCAACACTGTTTATAAGGTTGTGTCCTGTTTCTTCCAGCAGTGCTGATATAAAACAGTAAACTTAATGAAACAAACCATCAACTTAATTCTTGTTGAGACCAGATGAAAACTGTATCACCTGTTTTTTTTAAACATGAAGTGGCATGATATATAAATGTGGATGGGTTATTTATTCTGAATGGCCTCTAGCCATTTCCTTCACACTCCATCCGGTTCTGTCAGGATTTTTTTTTCTACTTCTTCCAGCCACATAGCAACAACCCTTTTATTATGGCCATTTGTGCATTTACTGGAGTTGGATTTCTGATAACTCACACACTGAATTTACCAAAGATTTCAATATTTTGCAGCCCCAGGGAAGCTGAACTTCACAGACTAGCCACCTTAAGAAGTGAGCTGTTTTTTTCTTTTCCATCTGCAAAGAGCAGCAGCTTCAAACCGTCTCAGGCTGATCATTTAAATCTCATGGCATTTATTTTTAGGCAGTCACAGTTTTGTGGCAGTTGGGTACTCTGAAATGGAAAGTAGCAAATAAATGAACACTTTGGTGTGGTTTTGTTAAAAAGAGAGTACTCCTGGGTCTAATATATGTCAGCTCTGGAAATAGGAAACAGGAAGGTCATTCTTCTTTTTTATGTAGGGACAATTTATAAATTCAATTTATATTTAAGTATACTCTCTGAGGTATTGTAAATATATTTAAATTCTGGCACCACTGACTCATGCATTCAAATAAATAATAAAGATAAATGACGTGAGTCTACAGCTGGTGGGGTCGTGCACCACAAAGTGACTCCAATCTGTCAAAGAAATTACTAAAGACAAAACTATTTCTCTTTAGACTTCAGAAATTCATTATGACAGTAGCCACAACTAGGAATGCACGTTTTCAAAAATTCTTTAACCGGTTATTGACGCCCTTAACGAGCCCTTAATGCGGTTAACCGTAAACCCCTCCCACAACACACACAAACATTTGCCCCAGCTCTATAAATAATATGAACGCTTTTTCCGCCTACTCTTTTTAAAAAAAAAAAAAAAAAAATTGAGATTTGAGAGAGATCTGTCATACCTTTTCTATATTTTTAAGATGTGGGATATGTGCAGACAAACACATGTCTACACAAAAACACAGCTATCAAGCCTAAAGCATGTGGTGTGTGCCGTTATCACTTTCAGAAGGATAAACAATCTTCAAGAAAATACTAATCTTGGTGTAGCAGCTCAGAGCGTTTCTTCCACTGCCGGGGTATAAATAGCATAATTAGCCACGGGAGGAAACACAAATGCCACTTATCTCACTAACCGCTGCACAGCACTGTACATTCCTCATGCACACGTCTCCCTCTAAACCATCCTCCTGTGCCTTCCGGCGGTGTCTGCGAGCAAAGAGAAATGAGAGGGAAGACGGTACGGAAGTGCAGGGAAGAAAAAATCCACTGACTTAATATTCTGTTTCATCTGCAGCTTCTGAATGCGGGATGTTCTGAGACCTGAGGAGAAAGTGAAGGGGACTGAAGGTGAGGTCTCCTACACGGTGGACTGCTACCACTAGCATGCAGGATAGGGAGCTCCTATACATCATCGACTTTCATAGAAAGCAGCAGAGGTCGTTGGTGGAAGTTCAGCGGTACGCTCAGAGGTCACGGAGCCAGATGTTGTCCACTGAAGCAGAAAGAAAAAAACACTGTAATAAAGTCATCTGGCTTCATTGTGAACAAGTAGAGAGAGCGGGTAAAACACCACGGGGGCACTTTTCTACAGAATTGTTTGAATTCAACCACATTGGATCACATCATGATTGACCTTTTTAAGGTCAAAGGTCAGACATTCTTCCTCAGGATGTTCTGCTAGAATTCGTGGTTCCATCAATTACAGCAAGTGGTCCTGAAGCAGCAAAGCAGCCCAGACCATCACCCTACCACCACCATGTCTGACTGTTGCTGTTTTAGTGTTAGTTTACTCCTGATGGGACGGGACGCACACCTTCCACAAAGTTCTGCTTCTGTTTTATCAGTCCACAGAATATTTTCCCAGAAGTCTTTAGGGTTCATCAAGATATTTTGGGGTGAATTTAAGACAGGTTGTGTAATTTCCTTGGTCAGAAGAGGTTTTGACCTCTTCTAGAAGCCCCCTCTACCCCATGTCTTTCGTATTGTTGAATCATGACCTCTGACCTTAACTAAGTGTGGCCTGCAGTGTTTTAGATTGTGTCCTGTTTTTGTTTGTTTGTTTAGGAATTTCTTTAGCATGAAGAAAGTCGTGCTCTGGCAGGAATCAGGGCGGCTGGTGGAGCTTAACAAATAATGTAATTAATCACATTTAATCCATGATTTTAAAAGGGGATCTCATAGTACCAGGCTGGGCTGGATAACTTTGTTCCCTAGTCAATAAAATCAACTGAAAACTGCGTTTTATACTTACTCAGATCTTAAATATTTAATTCTGACCAAAAGCAGAAAGAGAACATATTTTTGCACTGCACTGATGGTTTTATGTGTTAAAAATATATAAATTATATTTTTATTTAGTGTTTTTTGCCCACTAATGGCTGTAATATACTTGCTGTTTAGCAACGCGTATGCATGTTTAAAATGGCTGCCACATGTAGCTTGCGTTGATTTGAAGCGTCATTTGTGAGCGTCCCCCGAAAATAACGCGACGCACGGCAATGCGTCCAAACACTGTAATATACGAGTAACCAGTAGGTGGAGTTGACAAAACGAGCGACACACTCACCATAGTGACTTGTCTCTGGTTTAGAGGTCTTTCACACTAAAGATACCGCTGCTGTCTTTTTTTTCTGTCGTGATCTCAATAATAACCAGTTAGTGATCTCTTTTATTGACGCCATGTTTGTTTTGGTTATACCCACAAACCCGGCTCTCTATCCGGTCTGAGCACTCTACTGTGCCCCTAGTGGAACCCTCCGGTACTACATGCAGTGCAGCGCTGTGTAGCAGCAAGTTTATGAACAAAGACGCAGACTGCTGCCTGGGTCAACGCGAGGTTAAACAGCAAGTATATTCCAGCCCTAAGAGCTCGTAACTGAGTGGGAAAATAACTAAAACAAGTTTTTGTTTAATTCTCTTCATCAAGAGTTCTTTTATAATTTTGACCTTGAATTTTTAAGAGCTCAGTGAGTCAGAGAAACAAAGGAGAGCCCTACATCATCATCATGATTTTATTTTGTAGAGCACCTTTTTACCACCAGTCAATGTGGCCCAAAGTGCTGTACACTAAAACCAGAGACACAAGCTAAAGCAGAAAAAAACATATAGTAAAATAATTAAACAAAGGGACGAGATTTTACAAAATTATCAACAGTCAATAAAGACAAGAAAGGCAGAAAAGCAGAGAAACAACGGCCCAATAAACCAGATGACAAAGAGCGAAAATGCAGAACCAACTTAGATTTAAAACTGCACTGAAGAAGACCACCTAATGTCGGGTGGTAGTTGGTTCCATCGTCTAGGTGCAAACAGAGAGAAGTACGGTTCCTCTGAGACGTCTCGTTCTCTGAACCTGAAAAGGTCATGCTCAGATGAGCAGAGGGGTCTGGCTGGTGAGTATTTAGTCACCAGGGAAGAAATGTATCAAGGTGCTGTAGCCGATAGAGACCTAAAGACATGGACATAGATGCTGTACTGGATAAGGAGCCATTTTAAGGAGGCCAGCACCGGGGGTGATGTGTTACCATTTCTTGATACCACAAATAGACCTGGGATGAGAATAACTTGTTTTTATTATCAGATTAACTTTTGACCATAAATATTCCACTCAGGAGCAATATAATATATAACTGACACCCCCACAAGAGTCCAACCTCTTCAAACGCTGAGTCAGTGGCCCAGAGAAGCGTAGATGAGGAGGAGATGTTCATGAGACGGTCAGAAAGAGTTAAACTGGTATTCTAAGAACATGGTCAGAAGGTTGATTTGCTCCATGAAATCAGACACAGAGATTAGTGGATGGAAGCAGCGACGTGGAAACTGCAGATGGAATCCCTTTGACAGCTTGAGAAACTGGAAGTGAGAATAAGAAAAAACCCTGCAGGAACAGTCAAAAGTCACCACAGAAGAACACAAACAGAATATAGAAAAAAAAGTTTCTCAGATTTACTAGAGCTCAAACTTTATTACTTTTTATCCTCTCAGGAGTTCATAAACTCTGAATAATATTTTTATATCTTGTCATTTCTTGCAAACACATATCTAAATATCGATTGATTGGATAAAACAAAGGAAATGGTGATTGACTTTCAGAGAAACACTCCTCCGGGAAGGCCTCAGCCTCACATTAGCAGATGTTCGGCCATTTTGTTTCTCTGAACTTAAGTTGTATCCTCTGTGTGTTTGTGTTTGGATGTTTATCATGGAATTTTTGGACACAGAGGGCAAGCTGTGGAATTGAATGCGAGAATTCATCCAAGAAGTCTCTGCTTCATTTTTATCAGTAAGTAAAACTTTATTTCTGTACTTTATTTTGTTGAATGGGGGAAATGCTGTGCGTTCGTGTGCATTTAACATAACACTGCTTGGTCAATGATGGGTTGAAATATAATGTGTTAGTGGGGCTGGCTGGGTACCGAAACTCGAGCTAGGTAAGCTGACCGAGGCTAGCTAGCAGAGGCTTCGGGACTTTGCTGGTCCACCACAGTCGAAGATCTGTGAGGTCGCTGCTGCAGAATAGAGGTTTGCTGAGGTTTGGTAACGGGCCTCTCCCTTTAACAGCAGCGGCCCTGCAATCAGAGATCTGCGAATCTGCCGCTTTATCCTTGCAGAGGCCTCTCCTTGTTGCTCGGCCAGGAAATGCTGCTACTGTCAGGCGGTCGCATGCTCCTATCTCCCAAGGAAGCCGGGACGCGCATCCGTCCTAGGCTGTAGCTGTGCCGGTCACCTGTGGAGCTCTCTGAGGGTTAGGACTACAAAAACAACAAAACTCTTTGAGTTGATGTTGCTTTACTTTGGAGTCGTTCAACAGCGTCTCTCTTGCTAAAAGTGCCCAAAAAACTCCACTAGCTTCAGGTTAGCATGTAGCTAATGTCCCATTGATCCACTAATGGCGGAGCGGAGCATTAGCTCACAAAGCAGCCAGGGCGCCCGGCTCCAATCGCAGCGGTTTGAGGCTCTGCTTGAATTTTTATAGTCCATATTAAAGCTCCACAGGCGACCAGCGCTGTTGCAGCCTTTCACGGAAGCCAGGTGGCTGCGCGGGTCACTGTCCCAGTGCTCCGTCTTAGCTTCGAGGGTTAGCTCAGCTAGTAGCTACAATGGTTCATGTGCTTCCACCTCAAAGCCCCACCCTCAGCCCCACCTCATTTTCCATTTTTGGGTTGTCTGGGACTTGTGAGACTGAGACTTGTGACATGGCCAAAATGGAAGTGGTGGGAACCTACCATTTTGAAATATTTTATATATTAATATCATACGAGTCACCCAGTGGAAGCTCGCGGTACTACACGCTCACTCACCCCTCCCTCCAGGCTCTGAGCTGCAGACACTCAGGCCGTGTTACCATAGAGTCGCTCCTTCACTTTAGCTGAACGCCGATAGTGTGACTGATGCCATGTAACAATATTCAGTCTACACTTTGTTTTGCAAAAATAATAAGCAGACTAAAGAAAAAATATAATAACTCAGTTCCACCACTATTTTTAAAAATCAAACACTTAATCTGGGAAGCTGATCTCTGCCTCTTACCTGGTGACTGCTAGAGTTAGACACCTGATCCCTGTAACCCTAGTGGGGAGTAAGTGGTATAGAAGCTGAGTGAGCCATATTTGTTTTTGATTACGAGGTTTGTCATTCATCTTACCAAACACAGGTTCTCTTACGCTTAAGGTTCACTTTTACATAACAACGATAACACATTTTACTTTCTTCTGGTAGAACGTCAAACTAAAAGCTCTTTACTGACAGATCATGTGTTACCTTCAGCCATTCAACACACATTTGTGTTTATGTTTCAGCAGAGTAAAACTTTAAATACTCAAGCTGCTTTAAAGCCTGTGTGGTGAGGACATATAATTTCAACAAAATAAGCTTGTTCTGACATTCTGACTCCTGCTATTAAAGTGAAGTGCAAGATGTTTCAGAGCTGAACCTGTGATTCATATGAAGACCTGTGATGGGGATTGTGCCGTCTTGGTCCTGCTGCGTCAGGGATGAGTGGGAGAAGATTTCTGCAGTCACTCAGGCTTGTGACTCAGAACCAGGTACGTTTTCCCTCCTAACTGGGTCTGGGATCAGAATGGGCCAAACGCTGGTGTCCCACATTCACTATTGGGGCAATAGTAGCTCAGGAGGCAGAACGGGTTGTCCAGTAATCGGAGGGTTGTAGGATCAATACCAGCTCCTGACAGAAAATGCTGCTGTTGTGTCCTTGGGCAAGACACTTAACCCAAATTGCCTGCTGGTGGTGGTCAGAGGGACTGGTGGCACTAGTGCTTGGCAGGCCTTGCCTCTGTCAGTGTGCCTCAGGGCAGCTGTGACTACACTGTAGCTTGGTTTAGACCAAAGATTATGGACATATTTAAAGGTGAGTATACCAGTGCACCATTACCAGGAACTAGAAGTTACCCACATCACAGCTGAGCGTCAGGTGGCAGGTTATGGAGTCATTTCCTGATATTTGGGCATCTTGCCTCGTCGTGAGTCAAGACGTGCGAGTCCATGAATGTTAAGTGACAGTGTGATGTAAATCTGTCAGGCTTTTCTAATCCTAGAGTTTCACCGTCTATTTTCTATCAGAAGCTAATGCAGGAGATAGGTGTAGAAGACTATTTTCATGTTTAGCCTGCATGAAAAACTCAGAGTGACTGATTATAATCAGAAACTAGATAAATTGCATTTCTTGCAGAAATGTGTTTGAATGCTGAATTCTGAAACTGATAGCTGAACTGAAGCTAAAATTGAGCTTAAATGACAAAATGAGCTGAATGGATTTGAAGATTTAGGAGCAAAAATAACTAACAAGTGGAATTAAGCCAAAAAAGTAGGTGACGAATAGAGAAAAAAAATCCTAAACAGCAGAAAACAGAAATCTCTGAACATATTTTAAAAAACTGAATAGCTGAAAAGTTTAAACAGTTCTTATTTGAGTAGGAAGAATTTAATAGTTAAATTTTCAAAATTAGCCTTTCGCCGGCCCCACCCCCAGAACGGCTATTGTCCAATCACACATCATAGCAACCGTTACTATCCGACAACTCCAAATAAAATGATGAAGCTAAGTCTAATTTACTACTAAGCATTAGCCCCGATAGTTGTCGTGTCTCCTTCAGGTGTGTTTCCCTTCAGAACCTCCTCATCGAGCTCAACCAGCAACAGCCAAGCATGAGTGCTCCCCCTGCCCGCGGCTGGGCGGAGGTCCACCTCCCAGACTATTCAAGACCCTTTTAGATAAGACACACCGTGCCGGCAAATCAGCGTAATATTACTTCAACCGTTTGTCTTATAAACGCACATTAAGCCATGGCGCAACAGCGGGTGGTGTCATGATCATGTGATGAATTAATGCCGAGCAACTATATTGAAAATTAAAGTAAACACGGGCTTAAGTTTCTTTTTGTTAACAGAACCAGCTGAGATGATAAAGTGGAGTGATGCAGAGCACCGGGAGCTTTTAGAGCTGCCTGCAGCTCAGATCATCTGACAGCTGACATCTGACAGCTCACAGGAACACTGCATCGCCGCCACCGCTCACCGATCCACGTGATCCCGTACGCCGCCTTCTCCCGAAACTCCCAACTCCTTGTTCCCTGCTACACTTCGCTCAGCGGAGCCGACAGTAATATATCCCTCCACTGCATACTGTAACCCTTTTTGCCTCGATCTGGATGATATTGAGGAGAAATTGCTCCAAAAAATGTCGCTGACACGCATCTGTCTACTTCTTTCCATCGCGGAAATCTGCGGAGCTGGAGTATTTGATTCACTTATTGTCGGACTTGACAACAGTAACTAAAGGGGGCGGGGCTCAGCGAAAGGTCAATTAGTTGAACTGACTTTAGCAGCATCTGCTGAATTCTGAAGCTGACAGCTGAACATGCCTTAGAACAGAAGTGAAGTTGAAAATGAGTTCAACTGTCAAAGCAGAATGAAATCAAAATTAAACTGTTAGAAATAGCAGAAATTGTTTAACTTTGAAGTATCAAAACTCTCAGAAAATCAGAGAGTAGGGATGGCGGGCGGCTAGTTTCCTGAGAAGAAGCCGATCGAGTTGATGTTTAATATGTCTGGGTGCGTATTTCTGTTTAGCCAGAAAGCATTTGAATTCTCTCAGCCAATCAGAAAGTAGCGATGGAGCAGGGTTGATTTTCTGAGACCAAGCTGATCGATTTGATGTATAATATGTCTGGGTGCGTATTTCTTTTAACCCAAGTTTGTTTTTCATCTTTTATTTGTGGTTTTCTAGTGATCGAAGATTACAATACTAGATTACTGCCTATGTGTTTATACATGTATCCTTGTTTTTATTTCTCTTCTAATGATCCTTTTGAGTGATGGTGCTGCTGTGACAAGTGAATTTCCCCACTGTGGGGTCAATAAAGTCTATTATATTCTATTCTTGCTTGCTTGTCGTTGAGAGGAACGCATTTCCCCTCCTCTCCCAATCCTATTATCCTGCCATTTCTGTCCTGCCTACCAGAGCACCTCTCTGCATTCTTTCTGGATTTTTCCAAACCATGGATCTGGTGAGCTGGTTTCTTAATGCAACTGATAAAAAATGTTTCCACTTTACGAACGGAGAAGGGAGCTCCATCATGTCCGGACAGAACCCACCCAGTTGGGTACATAATGAATTCCTGGAAGAAAATTAATATTATGTGCTTCTTTTTGTTTCCCTTGGAGGATTCAGATGTTTATATAATTGGATTCATGATCACTGGGTTCTTGCTGTTTGGAGCTGGTGGCTACCTGGTGTATTGGAAGATGCTGGAACTGACGGGAGCTATTGGCAGGTCTCCCACGCTCAGAGAAGGTATTTGCCGTGCTTTGATCTCTCAGACTCAGACGTTGCTTGAAATGAATCGCAAGCTGGATGCGCTGAGCAGTAGGGCTGGACAGTAATTCAATGACAATATACACTCACCGGCCACTTTATTAGGTACACCTTGCTAGCACTGGGTTGGACCCCCTTTTGCCTTCAGAACTGCCTTAATCCTTCGTGGCATAGATTCAACCAGGTACTGGAAACATTCCTCAGAGATTTTGGTCCATATTGACACGATAGCATCACGCAGTTGCTGCAGATTTGTCAGCTGCACATCAATGATGCAAATCTCCTGTTCCACCACATCCCAAAGGTGCTCTATTGGATTGAGATCTGGTGACTGTGGAGGCCATTTGAGTACAGTGAACTCATTGTCATGTTCAAGAAACCAGTCTGAGATGATTCCAGCTTTATGACATGGAGCATTATCCTGCTGGAAGTAAATGGTAAATGGCCTGTATTTGTATAGCGCCTTCTTAGGGTTCTACAACCCCCCAAGGCGCTTCACAACACAATCAGTCATCCACCCATTCACACACATTCACACGCTGGTGGGGATGAGCTACAATGTAGCTACAGCTGCCCTGGGGCGCACTGACAGAGGCGAGGCTGCCGTACACTGGCGCCACCAGTCCCTCCGACCACCACCAGCAGGCAAGGTGGGTTAAGTGTCTTGCCCAAGGACACACAACAGCATTCTCTGGCCGGAGCCGGGATCGAACCTGCAACCTTCTGATTACTGGACAACCCGCTCTACCTCCTGAGCTACTGCTGCCCTGTAGCCATCAGAAGATGGGTACACTGTGGTCATAAAGGGATGGACATGGTCAGCAACAATACTCAGGTAGGCTGTGGGGTTGCAGCGATGATCAATTAGTACTAAGGGGCCCAAAGTGTGCCAAGAAAATGTCCCCCACCCTAGTACACCACCACCACCAGCCTGAATTGTTGATACAAGGCAGGATGGATCCATGCTTTCATGTTGTTGACGCCAAATTCTGACCCTACCATCCGAATGTTGCAGTAGAAATCGAGACTCATCAGACCAGGCAACATTTTTCCAATCTTCTATTGTCCATTTTGGTGAGGAGAAAGGTCATGGAGCCATTAATCGCTGACGCAACACGTATGCATGTACACACTCACAAGTCTCACACAAACACAGACACCACCTTGGACTCAATGCTCTCTCTCGTTCCCTGAATCTCCTCCACACCTTGAAGCAGCAGAGACTGGAGTGGGCACTAGATGGGTGCGAACCGGTGCAAAGGGGGATCCCCGCCCCTCCCACCTACCAGTCGTGAATTTATGTTGTTATTGCCTAAATATGTGCTTTTATGTTTGAGGTGTTTTTCCTGAACCCCAACTCTTCTCCCTGTCGGGGACAGGATGGTGGGGGCTGTTTTTCTCACTCTTCCCTTCCCTTCCCTCCCTGATGTCACCCCCCTTTCTCTTCTGCATAATGGGAGCACTATAATTCCTGCATGCCCACAGTAAAGCCATTTCCTTATGTGTTTTATGTGCTGTATGTCTGATCTTGGAATGGTTGTACTGAAATTACATTTCACTGTATCAGTACACTGGTTCAATGACAAATAAAGGTATACTTTATCCAAATGTATTGAAAAAACATGCACACTGAGTCACAAACATTGTGATGTTTGGTCAGCGGTGGCCTTCATGGACATTTCCTGACAACCCATCTTTCATGTTTTGGTGGGTTATGGGAAGTGTCTCCTGAGAGGTTTCCTCTTGTCAAACTGTCACATCTCAGTGAAGCTAGATTCTTCAGGAGCTTTGAATCAGGATTTAGGAAGCACCTGTGTGTGTGTGTGTGTGTGTGTGTGTGTGTGTGTGTGTGTGTGTGTGTGTGTGTGTGTGTGTGTGTGTGTGTGTGTGTGTGTGTGTGTGTGTAAACCAGAAAGAAATAAACCAAATCTAAAAATTTAAGTTTTTGATTTTGTGGTTCAAAAGGGTCCTACTCTATTGTTTAGTCTTCCTTCCCCTGGTTTTTCTTTTATCTTTTTTGACATTATTAAATGGCACTGACTTAACACGGTAAGTAACTTTCAATTTTTCCAGTTTAGATTTTGTATTTTCTTCATCACATCAAAGACCTAAATAATTTGCTGGCTGAGAGTGAGAAGCAGGAAATAAATGTTGCTTTTTAAAATTTGAAACAGTTTGTGCTTCTTTAATGTTAAAATATGTTAAAAGCTTGATTGCTGCTATATCTGCAACATAACATGACATGCCTGGAAAGGCTGTTTTTGGCCCACATTAGGGACTCTGCTCTAATCCCAGTGGATGTATGACTTTAGGAAGAACTATTCTGTCATCCTTAGATCACAGGGTAATTTACTCAGATGTTACTTTACAAGCATCAGGCACCAGGAAAATGGTTTCAGGTGAAAAGCCATCAGGGATTAGGAGTCAAATCATTGAACCAGAGAGTTTCAGATTAAGAACAAAATGCTGTAGATAGATTGCAATTCCAGGCTCTGTTTTTGGTGGCAGCTGGTAAAAATATTCATGGTGGGGCAATTTGTGAAAAAATGTTCCTTCTTAGTCCATTAAAAGTATTCAATAGAAGTTAAATGACTACAATTCCCAAATAATCCTTCATTTCCCTTCTCCAAATAATGTTTTAAAGGTAAAGTCAGTTATCAAGTTCACAGATAAATTAGATAATAATGATACTCAAATAAATACAAAAGCATACCCTGTACGCCTTTAAGAGCAGCTGTAGTTAGGGATGCACCGATCCACTTTTTTCACATTCGATCCAATACCGATATCAGAAGTTTAGTATCAGTCAATATCGATCCGATACTGATATGGAAAAACAGTATTACCCTTTAGGCATCAGTTTTTTTTTAATATTCAATTCTGACATGACTATTTCAAAAGGTTGTAGCTTGAAAATGGTTAGAGATAAAGGTAAACTGTAAATGAGAAAAATCTTCAGTAGGACCCAAAGTTTGTGATGGGAGCAAATTCACTCTCATCAAATTAGCATATTATGACTTCACCAGGCTGCCATATTGGAATGTATAATTTTTTACAAATGTTCCTTCTTATTTTTACATGTAATTTTTAAATGTTCATTATATTTGTTATATTTTTAATTTACATATACTTATATAAAGTTCTTTTAAAATTTTTGCTTCATTTTGTTATTTTTATATTGTATTATTTATATTGGCCGCTCAAGACTAATGCTTTATAGCCATATTTATCAGGTTTGATGGGCTTGTACAGCTTCAGGGTCGACCTTCCCTTGAATGTAATGATCATTTGATCCAAGGAAAGTTCCTTATGTGGACCATAGATGTTCGGAATGTTCATATCGATTATGTGACGCACATTTACTTTCACTTTCATATTTACTGCGGCTGCCGCTATTTGCGACTTTTTTTACATTCCCGCTATGCCTGTCACCATTAGTGTGTTTCTACCATCCTTTCTACACCCACCGTGTCCCGATCACAGAGAAATAAGCCTCGGATCATGTGTGTGCAGCCTGATTACTCTGGTGAAGCACAGACTCCATGTTGCTGCGCGCAGCGTAACTTTCTCTCACTGGATGAGTGAGTCTTCATCAAAGGGTGAATATTCCTCTTCAAAATCAAGAGTCAACCATTACCAGTCAGAAAACTTTGCCAACATTGAACAGACCTGCCAGCATTGTAAGTATTTACTCTAATATTCGCCCTCTGTGAGCTCCGCTTGTCTCCTCCCTCCGTCAGGAGCGTGGAGGCGATTTTCAAACTTTATAAACTCCGAAAATTTCAAAAGAAACACACCCAGTGTTGCTCAGATTTAATTTACACCTTTCCACTATCTTCTGGTTTAAAGTAATAACTTCATGAGTGATACTATTTGCAACTGTGGCTCGTTAAACTCTGCAATCATGCTGCACAGCGTGGGACTGTAGCGCATGACGTCGTCACTCACAGCACATAGAAATATACTGAATAGATCAATTCTTATGGATCGGGTCCATAGTCTTGGATACCCGATCTAGAATTTTCTTCAATATCTGTACCGATACAGATATGAAGATTGGATCGGTGCATCCCTAACTGTAGTCCATAATGTCCATAATGTGAGCAGTCTCAAAGTGCAATAATCAGTTCCACTAGAAGGTGACAGTAACACAACAAAATCGAATTTAACTGTTCTTTTGAATATTATAAGTTATAATGTTCAAAACAGCAGATTGTATGTAGACACACACAATTAAGCAAATATGACCCATTTGCGCTCTCTATGGATGAGCCGCCATTGGAAATTTCAATGAATTTTCACAATTCAGACCATATTTGGTCAGCTCTATTTCACTAAACTACTATAAGTGTTCTATTTTACTTTAAAACTAAAATCATAATTATTTGTTTAATCAATACATTTGCAGTGGTCTCTAGTAGGAAGGAATGCCTTGTAAGTTATTTTTGGGGGGAGTGGAATACTGGTGCACCATTTCTAGGACCTAAAACTGACCCACAATACAGCTGAGCTTCAGACGGCAGGTTTTGGACATTCGAACCTCTTTGGATTATATAATAATAGGTTAATTTGTTTGTTGTTTTACACTGAACAGACCCATTGGCTTAGATCTGCTCAAACAATCTAGGAGAACATTGATGAACCCAACCCATCGAGCCTATGAAGTATTCACCTTACTTCCTCAAGCAGATGATTGAGCAGCCTCAAGGTTTGAACAAGACTGTTGAGGAACAGCTGAGGCTCATGAACTCTGACCCTCAAGCTCTCCTCTTAGTTTGCTACACTCAGATTTTCTCCCATGTCTCCAACATGCTGTTGAATGATAAAACATGAATCTGCTTTTGCTACTTTGCAGCCGTTTTCTCCTCATTTTTTTAAAGGTGCAGTTCACTGAAAAACTATTTTTTAATGATTATTTCTGATTCTAATGGGTCACTCTGAGTTTTTCATGCGGGCTGAACATGAAAATAGCCTCCTACACCTATCTCCTGCATTAGCTTCTGATAGAAAATAGATGATGAAAATCTAGGATGTGAAAATCCTGACAGATCTACGTCACACTGTCACTTAACATTCATGGACTCACCCATCTTCACTCATGACGGCTGTTGTTGGTTTAGCGTCCAGGAAACAGTAGAGAACGTCTCAACTAGTAGAAGCTAACCGTTAGCATTAGCAACTCCACCTCACAGCAGAACTCCTTCAAACTTGTGTTATTTGTGGAGAAAAAACATCCATGTTGCAGAGAAAACAGTCAGTGGTAGAGTTGTGTTGCTTTTAGCCAATCAGAGGAGAGATGTCCACATATCAGAAAATAAGACTCCAAATCCTGCCATGTTAACTCATTCACTGCCATTGACGACTAAAGTCGTCTTTTCAAATCCAACCGCTGGCTGCCAAAGACTACTTTAGTCGTCATTTCGCTTTTTTTACAGGGCGGGCGTCGGAGCGAGCCCCCGCACCGTGAGAACAAACATCACGTGTCTAAAGCGGATCTTCATCCGTGTATGTCACATATCACGTGATCAGGAAGCGGAAAATCAATGGATTACGAGTTTGTTTTGGGCCGCTGCTGTGCAAAAAACGATGCGCCGAACCGGAAATGCGTCTGGAGCGGCGGTTGGGCACCAGATTGTGAAAGAACGGATAACGCTAGAAGTACGGCGATTCTTCCTGATGTAAGAAGTGAGTCTACTCTTTCTTTTGGTAGTTTTGGCGTTTACATGATCATAGATCACAATGTTCTGTGATTCTTCAAAAAACAGTAAAAACACTCAAAAACGCTGGCAGTCAGGGGCTTTCTGATCAGAAAACGGCTGGCAGTGAATGAGTTAATCTCCCCTCTGATGTGACAGACTTGTCCCTGCTGATGAAAACTTTTCTGGGCTTTTTTTTGCCCCAAGTACAGCTTGCAAGGCATTCATTCCTACCAGAAACCACTGCAAATGTATTGATTAAATGAGTTTCCCACACCTTTAATTCTTCTTCCATTTTACTGTCAAAATCGTTGCACTAAAACTGACCCAGAACGATTGCTGGTCCTCACCGCCTCCACATCCTCAGGATATCACTAATAAATGACCTACCATTAAACAACGCCCATCCAAAAACTGTCACATTGAGACCACAAAGACAGCCTGGAGCAATAATTTAACACAGATGATGATGAAGAAAATTACTCCCAAAAAGTTTCCTTTAAAAGTCTGTAGAGTCTTCTAAATGATGAACACAAGCACTAAGCTCATCCCCAGGCTACCATTTAAGTTATCTCGCTGTGAAATGTAAATTAGAGTGCTCATAAGGTTGTAATGGCACACTATTTAAATCATGAGGTTATGATTACACCGTTTCTTTCCCTTGAATATTCAAAAAAGCATCAAGTGGGAATGATTGGATCTAATTTGATCACTGGGACCAGGGCGTGCGCACACACACACACACACACACACACACACACACATTGATGCATTATGGATTAGAAAGAGCAGAGCATCCACAAGTCTGAAGGCAGCCAGGAGGATTAAGGTTCATGTTGAGCTGGAGAGTATGAAAAATCTTTCATTATGAATCACCTTCAAGTGTTTCCACTTCCTGCTTGCTCCATCGTGTTTCATTAACACAAGCTGGGCATGATGTTGATACTGATGTAATGAATGTGTGAATGCAAACACGAGGATAAGATGACGGTGAGAGGTCCACGACGGAGATTAATTGGGGGCCTGGAGGAACGCAAAGAAAACGGAGCATGCAAATGTGTGTGTGAGTGTGTGTGAGTGAGTGTGTGTACGTACCTACATGGAAGAAGTAGCTAAATGTAAAAGATGGATCTCTATGGAGATGGATTGCAAGCCGGTAGGGAAACAGAGTAATTACGATATGCTGGTGAGCAAAGTGAACACTATCTTAAGAACTGGCCCTCTGGCCGATAGTTACTCAGGCAGATTTCAGTGCATCAAACGGCCAATTACATTGTGTGTCATTGGGTGATTTATTGTACCTAAAATGGGACTTACCCAGCAGACAATCAAAAGTAAATAAATAAATAAAATAAAAAATCAGTGGATGAACCTATTAGAGGCTCTTTATGTCTTCTCTTTCACTCATAAAGCATTGGTGCTGATTGTGCTTCGATTCAATAACATTTTGCACTAAATGAATCCAGCATGAAAAACAAAGCCAACACACAACAGGAATTATTCCAACAGTAATGACTTGGTGGTGGGGTTAGAAATTCCTGATACATGTTTTCTCAGAGACAGTTTTAGTTCACTGTGAAAATGGCTTCTATAGCTCCACTTTTATGTCTTTATGTCGACACAAAACCGACTACCTGGTGAGGATTGGCTTAAAATCTCAATGGGATTAATGTCTAGGTAGTTTCTGGGGAATTTCCTATAGCCATGGATCTAAAATTTAGATGTTTTGTTCGTTGACCTGCTAACCTTAGCTTCATGGTACGCTATCATGCCTATGAACACATTGCTCCACTGCTGTTGGATGGCTGGAGGAGTTCCTCTGGAAGGATGTTTAGGTACCATTCTTTATTCATGGCTGTTCTGTGAATAAGTCTTCTCCCTTAACTGAGAAAAGGTTTCCCAGAATTTAAAGCCACATTTACCCTGATGTTATACATACCAAAATGTCTCTGCTATATTGGACCTGCTTACTTATGTGAATTAGTAATGTTGTAATGGCCATGGAACAAGACTTCCGTACGGCATCGAGGAGATTCTGGTACACCATCCGGCATCTCAAGGGGGGAAAGCAGTGCGCTACCAACACTGTTTACAGTGGGGGTGGTGTGTTGCTGACCTTGACTCGGGACGTTGTGGATCGGTGGCCGGAGTACTTCAAAGACCTTCTCAATCCCACCGGCACAACTTTCAGTGAGGAAGCGGAGTTTGGGGACTTTGGGGTTGGGCTCTCCAGTCTCTGGAGCCAAGGTCACTGAGGTGGTCAAAAAGCTCCTTGGTGGCAAGGTTCCGGGGTGGATGAGATCCGCCTGGATTTCCTTAAGGCTCTGGATGTTGGCTGATGCAGCTCTACAATATTGTGTGGACATCGGGGGCAGATCCACTGGATTGGCAGACTGGGGAGGTGGTCCCCCTATTTAAAAAGGGGGACCGCAGGGTGTGTTCCAACTACAGGGGGATCACACTTCTGAGCCTCCCTGGTAAGGTCTATTCAGGGGTTCTGGAGAGTAGGGTCCGTCAGCTTCAACCTTGAATCCTGGAGGAGCAATGTGGTTTTCGTCCTGGCCGTGGAACACTGGACCAGCTCTATACCCTTAGGGGGGTCCTGGAGGGTGTGTGGGAGTTCGCCCAACCAATCTACATGTGTTTTGTGAATTTGGAGAAAACGTTCAACCGCGTCCCTAGGGAGGCCCTGTGGGGTGTACTTTGGGAGTATGGGGTACCAGGCCCTTTTATACGGGCTGTTAGGTCCCTTTATAACTGGTGTCAGAGCTTGGTCTGCATTGCCGGCAGTAAGTCGGGCTCATTTCTGGTGAGAGTTGGACTCTGCCAAAGCTGTCCTTTGTCACCGATTCGACAGGATTTCCAGGCACAGCCAAGGTGGTGAGGGTATCCGTTTTGGTGGCCTGAGGATCAGGTCTCTGCTTTTTGCAGATGATGTGGTCCTGTTGTCTTCATCAGACCGCGATCTCTGGCATTCACTGGAGTGGTTCGAAGCCAAGTGTGAAGCAGCTGGGATGAGAATCAGCTCCTCTAAATCCAAGACCATGGTCTTGATTCAGAAAAGGGTAGAATGCCTTCTCCAGGTCAGGAATGAGGTCCTGACCAAGTGGAGGAGTTTAAGTATCTCTGGGTTTTGTTCACGAATGAGGGAAAGGTGGATAGGCAGATTCGTGCTGCGTCTGTAGTGATGCGGGCGTTGTTCCGGTCTGTCATGGTGAAGAGAGAGCTGAGCCACAAGGCAAAGCTCTCAATTTACCGGTCAATTTACGTTCCAACACTCACCTAGGGTCACAAGCTTTGGGTAGTGACCGAAGAATGAGATTGCAAATACAAACGGCCGAAATGACTTTTCTCCGCAGGATGGCTGGGCTCTCCCTTAGAGATAGGGTGAGAAGCTCGGCCATCCAGGAAGGTCTCGAAGTAGATCCACTGCTCCTCCACATCGAAAGGAGCCAGTTGAGGTGGCTCAGGCATCTGGTTAGGATGCCTCCTGGATGCCTCTCTGGTGAGGTTTTCCAGCCACGTCCAGCCGGGAGGAGACCTAAAGGAAGACCCAGGACACGCTGGAGGGACTATGTATCTCGGCTGGGCAGCAAACGCCTTGGGATCCCCCTGGAAGAACTGGCCCAAGTGGCTGGGGAGATAGAAGTCTGGGCCTCCCTCCTTAGGCTGCTGGCCCCACGACCCGACTCTGGATAAGTGGAAGAGAATGGATGGATTGTAAGTGAATAAGTACATTTTACTTATATAGCACTTATCAGGGAAAGAAAATCACAAAGTGCTTCACAAAGATCAACAAACAAATCATGAAGTCATAGAATCATAAAATTATCTTAAACAGGGTTTGAATTACGGGGGAGCTAAAGGGAGCCCGGCTCCCCTGAAAGGGTGACGGGCTCCCCTGGAAGCCCTCAACTTACACACCCAGGGGGAGCTCAAAAAAGATTTCTACATATATTACATTATTTATTTGGACTCTCAGCGGTCTTTTTTTAGGTGGAGAGGATGGAGAGCGCTGATTACTGATGCGCGCCGCCGGGCAGCTGCGTCCTGCGCACGACCACAGTAACATTGTCAAAGTGGCACCACATAAAAAAACATAACACACGATCGTTCATGTTTGCTCATACTTTCTGTCTTTCATTTGTGCCTGACACGCTGCGCTGCTGCAGAGCTCATCTCCCGTGCTTCTGTGACGTCACCTTACTGGTGCGGCCGCGCATTCCGCTATTTTTGCGGTCAACAGATCTTTTTGACCTGCTAATTTCAAAAGTAACTCATGAGTTGAAAATGAAGAAGCCAGGCAGCAGTTTTCTGGAGGATTGAGAGGACATGCAGCTTAGAGACAGACAGAACAGGAAAATAGCATAAAAACACAAAACAAAGTGCTTGAAAAGGAAAATGTAGGTAGAAATATCCCACTACACGTTTTTAACTTTATAATAATAATCATTTATAAGCATGTAATATTTATTTATTTGATACAACTCAGATCACCTTCAAAACTCAATCCCACACCCAGGGCCGTTTCAAGGCAATGTGTTCATGATGCTGCTGCCCTGTTACTGTTGCTTTAGGTTGTGTGACTGAATGTTTACAGTCTGTGAGAGCTGCATGTGCAGCTGTTTAACAGCTTTAATAAACCACTGTTAACCTGCTGAAAAAAACAGCATAGACCAGCATATGTTGTGTTTTGGTATGCTGGTCCAGCATGGGATGCTGGTGATGGACCAGCATACCAAAACACAACATATGCTGGTCTATGAGGAGCCGTGTAAGCCATAATTCATTCTGTTTCTCTCACATGCGTATATTCTCCTCACACACACACACATACATTCTTCTCATACATACACACATTCCACACTCATGCACACATATATTCTTTACACACACACATATATTCATTTTGGGGACCAAGGCAAAATAGACCACCACCCCCAGTCTAAAACTGGGCTCCCCTGGAAGCCTCTGTGTTATTTGCACCCTGATCTTAAAACAAAACAAGAGGCTTTTAAAAGCCAGCAGGCTTCTGGCCAGATCAGCGTTGGTACCAACTCATGGAGGTCCACTTAAAGTTTCCTCTGTGTCAGAGATTACCCTTTGAGTGATGGTGCAGCTGTGACAAGTGAATTTCCCCACTGTGGGATCAATAAAGTCTATTCTATTCTATTCTGTTCTATTAGAATCCATATTTTTTTCAGGATTAAGCTAACAGGACTCCCTCTGCTGACGTCACTTGGTTTGTAAGAAAAGAAATTCTCAGAAAAATGACTCTAAAAGCCTTTATTTAGAATGAGTTCCTATCAGGGTATTAGCCAGAAACTGGGAAAGTGAGTGTTCTACAAGAAAGAGTGGCCGAGGGGCATTTCACGTTCAAAACCTTTCAAGTAATTATGTTGTGTTATGATTATTTTTCCAAACAATGCAACACAAAAATTCTCATAAAATAAATAAAGCTGAAGATATTTTAAATAAAATACAAGCTAAATGTGATGAAAACACAAAATTCATTTCTTCCTGCTTTCCTGATTAATTTAATCATGTTCATGTTTTTATTTTGCTCATTGAAGTTACGTTTTCTTCACTAGTGAGTAACTGCAGGTAAAATGATGCTGAGTTGCGTTTTTTGTTGACAAATATTAAAATAAGGTTGGAGGTTTGTCCTTTTTCTCTGCCTCTTCATGACGTGACAGCTGCGCGCTGCTCGGAGTGAGCGACAGGTGGGGGGTTTAGACTTGTGCTTTATTACTGAGCCCTGTTGTGGCTTATTATTAATAAAATGGGACAATCAGCTGCAACAGTTGAGGTAAATTTGTTGAAACTAAATCACAGGAGATGTCCAGAATGTTTGGAAACGTGTGTTCATCATTGTACTAATAAACGAACGGCATTTAAGGTAATTTGCGTTAACGAGTTATACCATACCACTTTATTTGTAGAGTGCTTTTAACACGACATTACAACCGACCAAAGCGCTGCACATAAAAACAGGTAAAAAACACAAGCTAAAATAGTCATATATATCATAAGAAAAATCAAAAAAGATAAAAGAGTTAAAAGAACAACAAACTAAAACCAATAGAACAATTAAAACCAACATATAAAAACACCAATTTAAAATCAACAAGGTGGAAAAACATAAGGATGAGTTAATGCTTTGTGGTTTGGGAGTTGAAGGCCAGGGAGAAGTAGTGGGTTTTCAGGCGTGATTTAAAAACGGCAATAGAGGGTGCTTGCCTAACCTGGGGCACAAACAGAAAAAGCCCTTTCCCCGCGTGTCTTCAAACGAGTTATTACCACAGATAGTTCTTTACTGTTGGCCAGAATATTTTACTGAGGATGTTTTTCTGCTCAACATCAGACTCCAGAAACCAAAACCAGGTCTGCAATCGACCTCACCTCGTCTTCTTTAGAAGTGCGTCTCCATCACCGCTCCAGCTGCAGCCAATGAGATCAAAGACAGATGTGGGGATTCTGTGCTGGGGTAACCTCCGCAATTAATCTGCGCATTTCCAGTAGTACAGACTTGAACACGTTTGTGCAATAATCAGATTTTCATTTTATTTCCACAAAATGCAAATTCTAGATTAGATATTACAAAAAACGGGGACGGCTTGCCAGCAAATTTTAAAGCCGTGCCTCGTTATTTAGGCCGTCATTTTTGAAGGCTGTCCTAATCACTGCGTTATGTCTTGCTGGCTAATATTATGTTTCTCTTAACATTTGTTCATGGGAGTCTCTAACTTGCAATTTGCTCTTGAAAAAGCAAAGCAGTTGTGAGAATATGATAATGAATGACCCGCACTTGTATAGCCCCTTTCAGAGTCAGAGGACTCCAAAGTGCTTTACACTACAGTGTATCATTCATTAATTCACACACACATTCACACCCTGGTGGTGATGAGCTACCTGGCGCACTGACAGGGCATTAAGTTGGTTTCATGTTTTTCTGAATGAGACAATTGTCCTGGAAATTCACAGGAGTAAAGACGGACCATGACTGGGAGGGAGGTGGTTGGATGGGAGAATAGAAAGAGGATGGGGGTGAAAAACTTGCCCTGATATTTCTGATTTTATTCTCAAAGAATGCAAGAAAGTTGTTACAGTCAGACCTTGAGAATACAGGCATGTGAGGGGCGTGAAGTGAAACAATCTGGTTTATGGTATCAAACAAACCTTTTGAGTTATTTTTGTTTAACGAAATCAGCTGAGCAAAGTAAGCAGCCCTGGAATTTTTCACCATCTCATTGAAAGATGTTATGAGTTCCTTAAAACGCCTTTCAGCTTGGCGGCATGACCTTCTGAAACTGTAAATATTTTCATTTAACCAAGGACTGTTTCAGACATCTGAAATAAGAGTTTTTACTAGTAATGTCAGGATGTGGCTGGGACTGGAGTGAGCAGAGAACAGCGTGAGTAGAAATGTGGCACGTTGTTACGACCCGAATGCGAATTGAAATGACACTGGGTTTGAACAGACACATAGCTATTATAGGAACCTCGGCGCACAGCTCGAAAGGAAACGAGAGCGCTCGGTGGTTCCAGAAATAAGTGAAATGCCTTACCGGTTGTTGACAGGGGTGAAGAACAGACAAGCTGGTTTCAGAGACAACGGCTGGTTGGGAGCTCTGGCACTGGTTCAGGTCTGGCATGCTGGAATGCTAGCAGAAACGGAACGATGATCTCCACTTCGTCATATAGTCCCACGTTGGTGACATCCGCAGGAAGTCAGGAGCGGGGAATGATGGGAAGTGGAGCCATGAAGCCGGGTAGATCTGAGCGGAAGGACTGGAGTGATGTAGGCATGGTAATAGAGTTCTGGGGGGTGTTTGGGTCTGAGGTGGAGGAAGACTGGTGTGATCAGGCTTGAACTGGGTGTCGTGGGACCAGGGTCATGACACGTAACAGTTGAATTAGAGCTATCTAAAATGAGAGTTTCTCCTAGGAAGAATTCAGTTTCTCCTGTCCACAAAGTTCATTCTTGACCGGAGCGCTATAAACCCAATACACATTAATGGGAAATGTGACATCCTTTGTCCTAGGAAGAATTACATTTCAGATATCTGAAATGTTCACTGTGGATAGTAGGAATGTTTTTATGAATATCTGGAATGTTAATTTCTGCTAGGAAATATAATTATAGATATCTGGAATACACATCCAGTCTGCTTAATAAATCAAAACGGCTTGCGGCTGAGCTCCAGCAGCAGTAATCTACTCCTGACGTCACCCGCCCCTTCTCGCTGCTACCACCGTAACGCTTTTAAAACCGGGGAAACCCCGGATGTGTACTCACCAAGCAAATACTTTTCAGATAGTCACATCTAATGCTTTTCCTCCCAGCCGTGGACATTTTCTCCTACATAAATTGTTCAACTGTTACTGGTAGCTTGTTCAAACAGCGGCCGGTTCTGAACTCTGATTGGTACTTTTCTCATCTAGGCCCACCTGTTCCATTTGCTCATTGGTTCTTTTGTCTGTTCCTCCCATTGTTCCCGTTTTCTGATTGGATTTTTGTTACTGTCAATTTTTGTTGTCTTTTATTCATCGACAAAAATATCAATCAATAGTTGCCACAATTTAGTTTTTATAGAAGTACAAATTTAAGTTTTCGTTTTGTTGGCAAAATTTCATTCATCACGAAAAAACAAAAATATTTCGTCGACAAAATTGACGCTGTTTACAGATTACATCAGCGCCTTAGCTGCTATTACTAAAACTGAAAGCAACTGCTTAGTAAGTTTCAAAAATGTGATACAATGGTAATCCTAAACTCTTAACTCGATATAAAACAAGTGGCAAATTTGTGTAAAATAGAGGAGTCATTCTTGGACAGATTTACAAAGACTTCTTAACTAATCACTACAATTGACTGCAACAAGTTAACTAACAAAACAACAGTAATATCAAAATTTAAAATGAAAGAATTAAATGAAACTTCACACATTTTAAAAGACGTCACTTGACCAGGCAAACATGGCTAAGTAAAACTGACAAAAGAACATCAAATGTCTCACCTTTAGAGTTTAGCTGTTATCAGCTAGAATCACTAGATTTGACTGTCACTATTTAGTAACAGTAACACATTGTTTATTCTGACTTCCTGATTGTTAAAAAACAAGCACAATAGTTTTAAATATGGCATTTTTTATTCAGATTATTGTCTTTATCTGGCGAGGCTATAGCGTCCATGTAAACATAGTCCCTGGCAGTCTGCAGCCCAGTAGAGTAATCAGTGTGAAACAGCACCAGCTGAACTTTAATAAATCTCAGCGGCAGCTCTGAGAGAGTACAGCGTGTAATATTAGTGCCAAAGCAAAATTAATGGCACCCACATTTTCAGATGAGTAGAAAGTAATTACAATCTTTTTTAGAAATGTTACCCTTTAGTGAGAAAAGGGGTAAAAAAACAAGAAACTGAAGGCCACATTAAAGCACAGATGGGTGATATTTGCATGTTAGTAATTACACACCATCGGTTTTGAGCCAATTTCCCACTTGTTCTGCTGGAACGGTAAATATCAAACTGCTTCGTTTCACGTTTGCTTTATGGATGAAAAATGGTCCGTTTTTCCTGCAAAGGTTTATAAATTGGAAATGTGTTTTTTTCATTATAACTGGGAATGCTCTCATTGGTTTTCTTCTGTAGCAGCATGCTAGTGAATCTGAGGGCATTAGCCTCTTTTTACTCCGTCCTGTCTTTAAAGAAAACGTCAGAATATAGGACTTGTTCCAGGCTGAGTTATGAGACAGTGGATGTTCGGGCATGGTGGAGTTTAACAACCGCCAATGAGAAAACCAGTCAAACAGCTGCGTTGCTTTAATCCCTGACATTTTACAAAACAATCATTATGAAAGCCTTTCTCTGACTTAAACACCCATGAATCCCTCAGTAAAGGAGATACTAAATCCGACAGGAGAGATTACTCCTGTTTTGTTGTTTGTTTGTTTTTTATTTTGCTCTGTCTTGTTGTCAAAACACCACAACAAGGCTCGTCAGTCAGCAGGTCCTTGTCATTTCCAGAATCTCTGATTTATCTGCTCCTCCAGGGCTTTTAGGACATCTTTCTTTTTGAAGCCAGGAGATAAGGTCACTGCAGCAGTAAGTGTTCAAAGTTAGCGTTTAATGGGCTTCTGAGGGTTGTGCTCACAGAAACATGAAAGGCTGATGATTTACGATGTCCAACAAATGTCAAAACAGTATGCTATAAAACAAAAATTTAAAAAAGAAAAACTCAGCAGGTCTCAAAATGTGTCTGATCTAGAAATTCATGAAGAATGAGTAACATATTTACAGTCTGAGCATAACGGAAATCTGGGTTTATATGAAAGAAAAGGGAAAGGATTAGTTAGCTGAGTTCTACATCTCTGCGCTAAATCTGCTGTGAGAACTAGAACAGCAGGAATTAGATATGGGATCAGTGTTTCCAGTTCATTCTGTCTCTGCTGTGGAAGATTCTATGTAGAAATGTAGGAAAATAATCTGGAAATCATCTTCTACCCCTATTTCCTTCATTAGCCACGATAGAAACTAGACAACGAAACACTCGGGTTGGAAAAAGCCTGACAGACCTACGTCACACTGTCACTTAACATCCATGGACTCACCCATCTTGACTCACGACGGGGAAGGCTGTTGTTGGTTTAGCGTCCAGGAAACAGCAGAGAACGTCTCGGCTAGTAGAAGCTAACTGTTAGCATTAGCAACTCCACCACACAGCAGAACTCCTCCAGGCTTGTGTTATTTGTGGAGATAAAACATCAACGTTGCAGAGTGAATGGTCTTTATTGTACAGTACCCTGAGATGACTTTTAGCCTAAAGACATTTTATAACTTTAATAGTAGTATTCAAGAATGTCAAAGAATCACACTGGTCATTTGTAGGTAGAGGGTTTGAATTTTGGAACATTGATTCAAATCCACATTCAGGGATTGGGACCAAATGGACCAGATGGTAGAAGCACAACTATATAGCAAGAGTGCTTTGATGATTGCCATAATCACAGAGTAGTGTTACAATCAGAGAGAGCAGCTGATTCATGCGTTTGACCAAAACGGTTAGAACAGCTGGTCCGTCTGTGACAGCATCAGCTGGGAGTATCTACATGGAAGAGATAAAAACACCGCCCAGACACCCACCTATCAATCATCTATGAGTACCATCACATGCAATCACGAGCCGTGAACAAGCCGAGATGTCAGAGGAAATGGTCCAGGCTGAGGAAAAATGGAAACACCAGTCATAGACATCAAACAATTGTCGTATTATTTAATAGAACACGTCTGGAATATATATTTACCAAAATGTCAGCTGTTTGTAATCTGTTGCGCTTGTTGTGTGATGTGACAGTGAGCAGCAGCACTCAGAACAAAGGTATAGATTTATGAGTTTGCAGCTTCTTTTCGCCTTTTTCCTCTCTGGCATATTGTGCCATAGATCTAGAAGGCCGACATCTCCACGAGCCCATTTCTAGCAAAGTGATATTACACAATAGATTTTAACGATGTGACAGAAACACCAATACAATGCTGAACAAAGAGGCATTAAGGCAAAGATAAACCTCTGTGAAAGGCACATAAATCTGCAGGGGCCTGGTTTAGATGGAGCCCAGAAGGGTGATGGCCACCCGTAATCAATACCAACCTCATCAAGGAAGGTTTCTGCCACTCTGCTGAAACTTATACCATGGCTGGAAGGAGGATCTGCTTTTAAAGTCCACTTAGCATTCCTGGCTCAATTAGTTACTAATAGTGCAGCAATTTCACTGCATTCCTAAAAGTGGAACCCTCCAGGTCTGTGTGTAAAACTTTGTAAAGTTTTGAATGACGCAGCTAACTTTAGACGAGGAGATGAGAGGGTTTTCCAAGGTGACATGGACAAACTGACACATCTAACATATTTGGGCCATGAAAAACATCCCTTTTCCCTCTACAGAGCATGCGCTATCATCACCAAGTAGACACGAAGAATTCTACCAATGCTTGATGAAAGAGTTAATCCCCAGACTCTATCAGTCAAGGGAACAGTGGCTGGTCGTCGAGCTGGAGGTTCACAGTGAGTTCACAGCGGAGAAATGGGAGAAGCCGCTCTTTTTACTGGCTGGACTGCTGTTTTCACCTGGTGCTGCAGCAGCTCAGGTTGCATTTCCCGGTAAAGTGGTTATTTTAAGATTCTGAGTTATGCAGAACAAAGAATCCTACAAGGGACAGCCTGGACAAAAGTCGGTTCAATCACTCAGATATGAGACTCACATGATATAATGAGTTAGAATGTGGAAGACAATGTGCATGAGGAATGGAAGCACCATCATTTTTATAGCATTAATGAATAAGTCATGATTTTTGTCTGCTTTTAAAGCTCAGAAATGGAAACATCAATGGGTTTTTGCATAACAGGTGAGAAAGGCCCAGCCCTTGGCAGCTCTACAGCTCAGGTAGACGCTGCAGTAGAAACAACATTCAGACTTTAAACCGCTCACAGAAAGTTGGACTTTATATGAACAAACTGGTCTTTTGATATCAGCTTTAGGTCTGTTTAAAGACTTCAAATATTTTACAATCAAACTCCTTTTACTTCCATGACCTTTACAAATACAAATTTTATAACAAAACTGCTTAAGAACTGATGGTTTTTCTCTAAAATCCTCTCAAACTGCAGAGTTTACACCCAAGCTTCCATAGACTTCAGCCATATTTGTGCACTAAATATCCTCTTCAAAACGAAAAGTAAGCTGTTTTAAAGCTGCAATAGCAAATCTGCAAAGCAAGCTAGCTTTTAAGCACAAACACGGTCACAGAACTCTCACCCCTCCCATCAGCTATCATCCCTAGGCCACACCCCCCTGATTCCAGAACGCACATTGCTAGAGAACACTAAACACCAGTCGCCCTTTTCTAGGTCCAAATGACTTTTGTTGTCCGTGACTTCAAATGGTGTTTTTTTTTGGAACCAGCTCAGTGGTCTAGTGGTATAAGTGTCCGCCCTGAGACGGGGAGATTGTGGGTTCAAATCCATGTTCGAGTCATTCCAAAGACTTTAAAAATGGGACCCAATGCCTCCCCACTTAACACTCAGCATTAAGGGGTTCAATTGCGGAGTTAAACCACTACATGGTTCCTGAGCGTGGTTGTGTTTGCAGCTCCCCGCTCCCCCAGTGGATGGGTCGAATGCGGAGAACAAATTTCACACACCAGTGTGACAACTAATGGGACTTTAACTTTAACATTTTTCTTTTTGGGACTCTGCTAGTTTGTCCTAAAGGTGAAGTGGTAGCAGCCGGCTGTTTCTCCTTCTCTGATAATATTGAGCAAAGAACCTCTCACACCAGTGGTGTTCTGTTGCTAAATACGTGAGTGTGGAGGACCCAGGGAAGTGCAGAAGTGCGGCGAGACCAACAAGCAGATGATCCAATAGCTGCTTTTGAACCAAGATATGTTATTGGCGGAGGTTTTTAGACAAATGCGAGAGAATCACTTCATACATGTTTTTCATTTTATTTTTTTAGTCTCCACCATATATTTATAACTATCCTATGTTAGAATGTTATTAAGAGGCATAAAAATGTTTTAAGCTAGCTTGTTTTGCAGATTTGCCTTTGTAGCTTTATGTCGTCACATTGAACTCTACAGAGACATAAAAATGTTTTAAGCTAGCTTGTTTTGCAGATTTGCCTTTGTAGCTTTATGTCGTCACATTGAACTCTACAGAGACATAAAAATGTTTTAAGCTAGCTTGTTTTGCAGATTTGCCTTTGTAGCTTTATGTCGTCACATTGAACTCTACAGAGACATAAAAATGTTTTAAGCTAGCTTGTTTTGCAGATTTGCCTTTGTAGCTTTATGTCGTCACATTGAACTCTACAGAGACATAAAAATGTTTTAAGCTAGCTTGTTTTGCAGATTTGCCTTTGTAGCTTTATGTCGTCACATTGAACTCTACAGAGACATAAAAATGTTTTAAGCTAGCTTGTTTTGCAGATTTGCCTTTGTAGCTTTATGTCGTCACATTGAACTCTACAGAGACATAAAAATGTTTTAAGCTAGCTTGTTTTGCAGATTTGCCTTTGTAGCTTTATGTCGTCACATTGAACTCTACAGAGACATAAAAATGTTTTAAGCTAGCTTGTTTTGCAGATTTGCCTTTGTAGCTTTATGTCGTCACATTGAACTCTACAGAGACATAAAAATGTTTTAAGCTAGCTTGTTTTGCAGATTTGCCTTTGTAGCTTTATGTCGTCACATTGAACTCTACAGAGACATAAAAATGTTTTAAGCTAGCTTGTTTTGCAGATTTGCCTTTGTAGCTTTATGTCGTCACATTGAACTCTACAGAGACATAAAAATTGAGCATCGGTGGCTTCTGGTGCTTAGTTTCCAAAACAGCTTCAAATTTCTGAACAGCAACTCATTGAGGTTTACATTTATTCATGGATCATGAACAGTCCTCTTTGTTATATTCATTTAATTATCTTTGATTAATTTGTATTAACACAGAGTATCAAACATTTTGTTACTGCTCTCTACTGTCTCTACAATGTCAACCTCTAATGCCTGCATCCTTTGAGCACCGCATCCCACGACTGGTTAAATGTGTACACTCCTTTATCTCTATTCATGGTGTGCATATCCTTATTCCAACCGCTTCCTTAATCCATCATTTAACTTTCCTTTTTCTTGTTTATATGATGCTCAAAGATGCAGTAGAGGGCCACATTGTCTTCTATTGCCCACATTTAAGCAGTGGAAGAAGAAGAAAGCACAATAACATCTGTGGATGCTCTGATGAAGGCGATGTAAGAATTCTGTCAGCACACTTTTAAGGAAGCTGCAACTTGAACTCTAAATTCTTACCACCCAGTTCTTTAATCTGATGTAGGTGGAACAACTCCTGCATCACTGCAGATGCAGCACCAATCCAGCTATCAATCTCCCGCTCTATCTTTCCCTCACTCATAAACAAGACCCCGAGATAGTTAAACTCCTCCACTTGGGGCAGAAACTCATCCCTGACGTGGATGTGCCTACATTATTGGTTGAGGCCTTGGTAGTCTATGCAAGGGTGGAGTCCACTGTTCTTTATGACAAAAAATAATCCAGCTGTTCCTGCGGATGAGACCCTGTCTCATGGCTTCGGAGACGTAATTCGCCATGGCTTGCATCTCCGCTGGAGCGAGGGAGGAAAGGCGGCCTTCATGGTGGAATGGTCCTGACAGCCTCTGTTTTATCAAACACCTGGGCAAGATCGTGGTACATCGGGGGAATGGCATTCAGGTCTAATGTCAGGCCTGGGTGTTCTGGTGAGAGGGTGTTAGAGAGAGGAGTCGCTGCTGTGAGGCATTGATGTTGGCAGTTGGGTCCCCGTTGTAGAAGGCGGTTGGTAGACCAGGAGATGTGCGGATCATGATCACAGAACCAGGAATAGCCCAGGATGACCGGGGACAGCATATCTAGCATAACTATGATGCCATTGGGTTGGCTGTCATCTCCATTCCAACGCTAAGCGAGGCCGATGCAGGGTTCCTCCACTGTGGCTGCAGATTGACGCTGGAGCGTGATGACGGAGGAGGAAAGCGGGAGAACCATCTCGGTAAGTGATTCAATTTTAGTGTTTTGGCAGACAGCGAGACTTTGTAGGTGGACCACCACGACGCACAGCCGCTCAAACTTCACTGGGTCAACAGTAGAGGGCTCAGTCATCCTGTCAGGATTAAAGGGACACTTTGCAACTTTTTTTATATTTTTAAATCATTTTCTTGAGCCAGTATGTACTAAAATGACCCTTTGCAGGGTAATGAAAGTAGGGCCGTGCGATTTGACAATATAAGATCGTTAAGGATTTTAATGTGATGACGATCTACCAAAGCTCGGAGATTGTAGAACCGTCTATTTGCATTCTATCACCAGTTTATGCCATTATTTCTGAACGTGGCACACATTTGTTTTGTTTTTTTCTCAGCCGAGTCACGCCAGTTGCTAGTCTGCTTCTGTCTGCACGACAGACACACCGATGAACCAATCATAAGTTTAGGCAGCGTGTTGGTTTGTTTAGCTGGGGTGCTCGGTAGAGATGAGGAAAATAATCTAATCGATGCATTAAGATGATGACAAACAACTATGAATAGTTGAAGAAGCACACCATAATCGATTGTAGCGCTAGCCACTAGCACTAGCCGCTAGCTTGCTCCGCCTCAGGAAACCACTGGGTCAATGTTCTGCTCTAAACTTTGCATTTGGCTTTGTGTCTTTTATTATTTGGGGAAGTTTGTTCGTATTTTAGTGAGCTTTTTCACCGTAGCTGCTACCGGAGATTGTTTATCCTGTTTCTGTGAAGAGACGGGCCAAACCCTTCCCTCGTAGGAAACATCTACGGAGAGCAGCAAGTCCAAAAAGGCAATGAGTGTAATCCTCTGGTAGTGGATGCAAACGCAAACACATCATGAATTTAGCTTAACATGATAGATTTTTTTCTCTGGACAAGAAATAATTACTAATATATTTTGGATGATAGGCTATGAGCCACCTCTAAATAGAAGTTAAAATATTTTTCATTAATTATAAATATATAATAAATAAAAGTGCCTGGGACATTTGAGACATTCCTATATCTATCTATCTATCTATCTATCTATCTATCTATCTATCTATCTATCTATCTATCTATCTATCTATCTATCTATCTATCTATCTATCTATCTATCTATCTATCTATCTATCTATCTATCTATCTATCTATCTATCTAAAGTTTAGGATGTTTTTATTTTATGTTTTATTAAACAGAACTTGGTCCATTCACCAACATTTCTGAATGTATTTGTTCAAACAAATAAATAAACTAAGCCCTGGAACTGTGGCATAAATATTTTACTCTAAAGCTAATATATGAACCCATTATGGATTTTTAAATGAAAGGCATTTTTTTGTTTGATCATGTAATTGTAATAGAACAAATTTGCTATTTTTCTTACCTAAATTAAAACAAGTGTTCAAACAGTACCCTGTCTGAAATATTTAATCATATTTTCTGTGAAGGGCTTTTTTTTAATTTAACTTCCAAAATGTATGAATTGTCGAAATGGAAAAAAAATTGTGATGAAATTGAGATCGTGATTTTGCAAAAAATAAATCGTGATATGATTTTTTTCCATATCACCCACCCCTAAATGAAAGGCCACCCAGCCCCTGTCGCCCACTGTGGCCAGAATATTCCACTTGCAACTTCGCAGTTGCCGGTCTAGTCTGTTTAGCTTGACCTACCTGCTCTGCATTCTGGTTCCAGCAGGTTTCCTGCTTGTCTTAGATCATGAACACAGCTGATTTGTTTAATTTAGTGATGAACTGCTCCCATAGAAACTAATGAAGGCTGGAGAGACATTTCAGCTGTTAGATTAATGTGTTAAAAGATGAACGCACAGCGAGGAGAGGTAAGTTTTACTTTCGCTTTTCACCAAGACTGTGTTGGTGGTGGTCAGAAGGGCCGATGGCGCGAAATGGCAGCCTCACCTCTGTCAGACCGCCCCAGGGCTGCTGTGGCCATGTAGTAGCTTACCATCATCGGCAGTGTGTGAATGTGAGAGTGTGTGAATAATGGAAAGTGCTTTGGGTTCCTTGAGAAGCACTCTGTCGACGGCATCCGTCCGTCTCAGGAGACGATAGTGTAGCTTCTTCATGTGAGTCTACCTGCACCGCCAAGAGTGGCTGTGCAGACCGACTCGGGAATGGCAGTCCCTGCTGCACTTAGTACAGGTAAAGGTGGATGTCTTTTGAAGCTGCTGTTTTTTGTTTCGCTCAGCTTCTGCACACAAAGTACCCTGCCTGACTGCGAGTATCCAGGCTGGGCGGTCGTCTGCTTGACTTTCCCATGAGTTGGGGTTGATAGAGCACTGCTTCATGTCCTTGCAGACATCTTTGAATCACAGTTTCGGGCACCCTGTTGTCCTTTGGCACTTAACCAGCTTGCCATAGAGGAGGTCTTTGGGAATGCGGCCTGTGTCCATTCCTTTGACATGGCCGAGCCACCTGAGACATCTCTAACTGAGAGCTGCATGTAAGCTGCTCAGGTTGGCTCACTCCAGCACCTTGGTGTTCGGGACCTTATCCTGCCACATGATCTGCAGTATGTGCCGCAGGCAACTCATGTGGAAGCTGTTGAGTCTCCTTTCGTGCCTTGCGTAGGTTGTCCACATCTTGCTTCCATAGATGAGAGTGGTAAGTACGCAGGCTTGATAGACACACAGTCTTGTCATCTCAGTGAGGCTGGAATTGTTCCACACTCGTTGGTTCAGTTTAGCCATGACTGTGGCTGCCTTGGCGATCCTGCTATTGATCTACAAGTCGATGGACAGTGAGCTGGAGATGGTGGACCCGAAGTAGGTGAAGTTCGTGACAGCCTCCAGGGTGTATCCGTCGATGGCGATGTTTGGAGGGGTCTCTGTGCCCTGAGCCATGACGTTGGTCTTCTTCAGGCTGATGGTCAGTCCAAACTACTTGCAGGCGTGGGAGAGGCAGGAGACAAGCTGCTGAAGTCTGTCTTAAGTGTGTGATATCAAGACTGCGTCATCAGCGGAGAGCATCTCACGCATGAGTACCTCTGTGACTTTGGTTTTGGCACGTAGACGGGCTATGTTGTACAGCTTGCCATCGGACCTGGTGTGGATGTAGATGCCCTCGCTGCAGTCCTTGAAGGCATATTGGAGGAGCATGCAGAAGAAAACGCAGAAGAGTGTAGGCGTGAGAATGCAGCCCTGCTTTACACCGCTGCTGACTATGAAGGCCTCGGAGGTTGCGTTGTAGCAAACCATGCTGTGCATGTTATCGTGGAAGGACATGACCACAGCAAGCAGGTGTGGGGGGTAGCCAATCTTTTGTAGCAAGCTGAAGAGTCCACTTCTACTGACCAGATCAAATGCCTTTGTGAGGTCAATGAAGGCTGTATAGAGTGGCATTTGCTGCTCCTGACACTTCTCCTGCAGCTTACGTAGTGAGAAGATCATGTCCACTGTTGATCGGCCAACCCTGAAGACACACTGGGAGTCTGGACAAACGCGGGAGGCGAGGGCCTGCAGGCGGGCTAGAGCGACACGGGCAAACACTTTGCCAACGATGCTGAGGAGGAAGATGCCCCGGTAGTTGTTGCAGTCGCTCTGGTCTCCTTGATTGAATAATTGAAAGTGCTTTGGGTTCCTTGAGGAGCACTATATAAATCCAATCCATTATTATTATTTAACACCAGAGGCTCTGTTGGAACAAGAGCGTAACAGCGTTACCATAAAGAGAAGAAAAATGACTTACGAGTCTGATGGCTGATCGAAGAAGGTATAAAGGAGATCAGGGTTGACTTCCTTATGTAGACGAGTGACGTGGGTGTGGCGTGGCACGCCTGGTGGAATTGTGGGAAGTGGAGTTTGATTTAGTTCTATAAATCAGAATACTAACATTTATTCATGCTTTTAAAACACTTTGAGGTACCAATTTACAACAATCAAAACATTTACATAAAAATATTGAATGTATATAAAAAGAGGCATTTTGCAGGCTTAAAATTTAGAGTAATAATGGTAAAAACTGTTAATCTACATCATACATACAAAAAATAAAATAAAATCACTCTGAGGGCCGCAAATGGCCCCTAGATTTGAACATGCCAGACACACTTCTCTCCTTCTCACATGCAGGTACTAAACAACTGTGTGCATTTCTCCTGGAAAAAAGGTTTCCCACCCTCAGGGTAATTGCATGACTGTAAATAACATGTAAAATAAGAATTTGAAAGAATAACCTGAAGGAAGCGTTTTAATTCTCTTGCAGATGAAGCTTCGTAGGTGGTTTGATCTGTCAAGGCAAGCAAAAGAAATCACTACTTACCTTCTCAGCTTGGAAACAAACATTCAAGCCATATAATTATCCATCAGTGTTAATTATACTGTAATTACAATTCAGCTTTCAGGAAAGTTTAGGTCTTTATTTACTTTCCCTCACAGAATTATAATGCTGTCTTATCTCAGCAGCAAAGTTTAACCGTACAGTTTAATGTGAGAAGATCAGGACAAGTAAAACATTTTTATGTTTATTTGGTTTGGACCACCTGTATAAACGTTATATCTCCTTTACACATACGTACTGGTTGTACCTGTCTCTCCCTCCACTGTGAGCGCTAAGTTAAAGCCAGCATGCCTTCCCTAAGTGTGAGGCAGTGTACAAGGCCTTTATTGGGCTGTTTTATATTATTTTTGCACTTTGCTTCAGAGAACCAAGAGCCATAATGCTTTATATTCAAAAGACAGCATTTCTACATTCCTCGTGTACCAACAGGAAAGGGAACAAAAGCTTTCAGAGTTTCTGCCCCCTCGGCTTGGAACACTTAGCAATCTGATCTGAAACTGATAGATTTTGTTTCATTAAATCTTTTCTGGTTCAATTTATGAAACTGACAACAGAAATCTTTTCAACAGTCCTTTTGTTGCAAGGTTTTAAACTTTTAATTTTGATTTATTTTTGTTGAACAAGGTCTTTTTTTTATTATGGTGGGCAACATTAAAAAAAACACCACCCACCTTGCTTCACTGGATCAAACAAAAAAACAAACAAACATAACCAGGTTTCAATGAAACACTGTAAAAAACAAAAATGATCTCACAGAGAAATAAAAGAAACAATCACAAAAAAATTATCCACAGACACACCATCAAAATACAACATAATCGATGACCATACAGAGTTTAAATTGTCTTCGGTACGTTCATTCTGTGTATCTAAAGTTAAAGGATAAAAGAGTTTAAATTGTCCAATGAGCCCCACAAAGTGCATCTGTTTTTTTCCAGTCAGTGAGGGGGAGTGGCTAAGAACCTCATCTAAAGTCTTCAACTCCTCCAACAAAGATTTCAACCACTCATCTCTTTTCTGTTTCTTGTTCTCACTGTAAGAAATTATGTGACATCTCAGATAAGACTTCAAAGACTTCCAGATAGTAGAAAACAGCACTCCTGGAGTTTGGTTGATCTCGATAATTTGTTTTTATTTCAGTATTAATAAATTAAACAAAACTTTCATCTTGGCGATAGTGGCAGATGAGTTAAGTGCCCGCCCCACAGTTGGAAGGTCGCAGGTTCGCGCTCCGCTCAGTCTGCCGCTGTCGTTGTGTCCTTGGGCAAGGCACTTAATCCACATTGCCTGCTAGTGGTGGTCGGAGGGACCGGTGGTGCCAGTGTACGGCAGCCTAGCCTCTGGCAGTGCGCCCCAGGGCAGCTGTAGCTACGATGTAGCTCATCATCATCAGGGTGTGAATGTGTGCGTGAATGGGTGAATGACTGATTGTGTCAGTCTTGGGGGGTTCTAGGACTCTTGAAGGCGCTATATCAAATACAGACCATTTACCATGAAAGGAGCAGTATATGAAATCGCCAATGGTGGTACACCGGTCGTGAGATCAGGATGACAAAGTTCACACTGAGAGAACTATGATCTGTAACAACAATGGCACCATAGTCACAATCCTTCACCATATGAAAAATTCTAGCATCTGCAAAATAATAATCAATTCTGGAAAAAGTTTTATGAACAGGGGAATAGAAGAAGTACGCCCTCGAAGTAGGATTCCGAGAACGCCACATATCAACCGCCCCAGAGTCCAAGAACCTTTGTATTGACTGAGCTGATATAGTAAGAGTCAGCTGGTCCAGTGAGGAGAGCACACAGTTAGTGTCCCCACCCATTATGGCATAATGTCGTGAGAGGTCAGGTAACTGAGAACAGTCTAGCAAAAAAAGAGAGATCATCCCAGTTTGGTGCGTATATTGATACCAGGACAACTGGAAGTGTGAACAACTCACTCACCACAATTAAATAACGCCCTGCAGAATCTTTATGTTCACTAAAAACTGTAAATTGAACATGATTACCAATTATGATAGCGACCCCCCTTGATTTAGAGTTAAATTTGAGTGAAACACCTGACCAGTTTTTTCTTTAATGAGATTCACCTGCTGAACAAAGGCAATATCTGATTTAAGTCATTTTAAATGAGCCATAACCTTCCTAAAACTTAAAGGATTATTACGGGATCTGTCCGACCACATCTAGGTGTTTGTCACTGATTCTACCAGTCATAAACAGCACATAGACAACACAAACATAACAAAACAAAAAACAGCATCCCATACAATCCCCAGAACCCATCACCCAACATCCCTCTCACCCCCACAGAAAGCAAACCCTCCTAACAAAAAAACAAACATAAACAAGAGATAACCGACCCTCCCAACAAAAACAATCCACACATCTGTGCTTATACAGAGAAACCAAGTCCCAACCACAAACACCCAGGCTCTCAGCAAGTCCCAAAGAAAATAAGACCCGAGTAGTCGAAATACAAAAGCAATATTCCCAACGCCATCCTGCCGCAAAAACAGATTCAGTCCGCAATCATGGCCTCAACAGAGCCCGCATCGGCATCCAGCCGAAACATCATACAGACTGCATCCACCGTCAAGGTCTCATTAAATCAAAACAGAATGTCATAAAACAGCCTGACCTGTATATCATGTGGGCTGTGCCGGCAGCAGCTCCAATGTGATCAATTATCTTACCTGGTGGTGATGTTCTTCTCCACGTAGTGAGGTAGTCCGTGGCAGCCCCCTGAGTTGGAATTTGCCAGGAATTTGGATTTCATTGTCTGAAACATTTCAGCCCTCAGCTATAACATGTCCACATCGCCCGGACCAGTTCTTGGCTTGGGTAAGGTCGCAGCTCCGGCTGGAACCGAATTATTCCGGCTTGAGGAAGCCCCAGACTCAGAGTCGGCAACGCAAGTATTTCTGACCTTCTTGGAGTTTTCTGCAATGTCTTAAAGCTCCCAAAGTCAGTAAAAACTTGCCGGTTCCACAAGAAAGTGCCAGGTGTTGAGTTTTGCCACAAAACTTTACCAAAAATAACACTATTAAATAGAGGTGCCTGAAAAAATCGATTCACATTCGAATCGTGATTCTTACTTATAAAGATTCGGAATCGATTCATAAAGTTTCGGAATCGATTCTGTCTGAAAGCCTTTATGTAAACTGACGTATTTCCGAGCATCCCTGAACGCATCATCGCTGGAGCACCGGCGCTAGCTGTAGTTGCTCTACTGTGTGCTCCTACGCTGTAATCTCTTGAAATACAACAGAGACGTACCTTTATTATTATCCTGTGTGCGTTTTATGAGTCAAGAAGTAAGTTCATTATGTTTTATAATGTTATAATGGTGTTATGCTGTTAGTTTGACTGTTGTTTCATGCCGAGTGCACCGTGCATAATTGATGCTTGTTAAGACTAATTAGTGGCTGTTAGTCTTCATGTTAAACTTTGTTGCCACACATACTTGAAAAGTATTTGACTGCATTGCTTTCAAAGCTACTATTAGGTAACTGTAAAGATTTGTTAAATTTTACAAGGTAAGAAAAAATAAATGTTGCCTTTTCATCAAAAGATTGCCTCTGTTTACAGTTTTAGAATCACTTTATTTTACCTTGTAAATTTGCATTTTTTTTTTAACATAACCAGTTTTCTTTTAAGTAAAATAACAATTTCCCATAGCTTTTTCTAACTTGCAGAAGAAAGTAGTTAGACCTGGAACTGACACTCTTTGATAATATTGATTGTGAATCGATTTGAATCGAGAATTGATTCTGAATGGAATCAGCACCCCGAGAATCGGAATCGAATCAAATCGTGAGTTGTTGTAAGATTTATTCAACAGAAGAGGTTGATTTAAACATCTTCATTATGTTCATTCTGTGATATTTTTTTCCAAATGAGAGACATCGTCCTCAACTGCCAACACATAGACAGTGACAGATGAGTCCTCAGTAAAACCTGTGAAAGCTCTGACAAAGGCCACAGAGAGAAGCCGAAACAGTCAGCAAAGGTAAATAAATGTTTTTGCTACTCTGTGTACGTATAAGAATCACACAAAAGTATATTTAAATCTGTTCACTTCTAGAACAGCTGTTGTGTTGCTAGCAAGCTTTGTTTGGCAAACTTGTTCTTTTTATTTCTCAGATTGAAGGAATTGCTCTTTTGAGTGATATTTTATTCTGGTTTGGATGGTGTGCTGCTTGGAGGAATTTTACTGTTACCGTTTCTCTTCTAGTATTCAAGGCTTGTTTGCAAGATGTCTAATATCTCAAATCTTAAATATTAACTGTGATCCCAAATTCGAAATGAACTGGAGAGAGGGAGGCATGGATGTGGACTAGGAGACGAGCAGAGGAAAAGGTATTTAAACCCATCACTTCCATCAGTCATTATGGAGATTGTGAACTCTCTTGCAGATAAGATGGGTGAGCTTGAAGCATTGATGAAAACCCAGCCAGAATAACGGAGTTACAGGATCTCAATCCTAACTCGGATGTCTTTTTTTGGTTTTCAGATGATTTGGGTGGACAGAGATTTGAGGATCAGTGGAAAGACAAAGGAGGTGGATTGGCGGTGTTTGGTGGCTGGTGTGATCCAGCACATGCTACTGGGAAATGTCTCTACACCCCAGGTATCAAACTGCTAGCTTATGTCAGGTGCTCCAGTTTTCAGTCAGTCTGCTGCAACACAAACCTACGATAATCATTCTTTAATAAGAGTTACGCAAAATCATCCATCCATCCATCAATTTCCCTCCACTTATATGGGGTTGAGTCGCAGGGGTAGTTGCCTAAGCAGAAAGGCCCAGACTTCCCTCTCCCCAACCACTTGGCCCAGCTCCTCTGGAGGAATTCCAAGGTGTTCCCAGGCCAGCCAAGAAACATAGTCCCTCCAGTGTGTCCTGGGTCTTCCCTTGGGTCGCCTCCCGGTTGGACGTGCCTGGAAACCCTTACCAGGGAGGTCCAGGAGGCATCCTGACCAGATGCCAGAGCCACCTCAACTGGCTCCTCTCAATGTGGAAGAGCAGCGGATCTACTTTGAGCCCCTCCTGGATGACTGAGCTTCTCACCCTATCTCTAAGCGAGAGCCCAGAAACCCTGCAGAGAAAACTTTTTTTGGCCGCTTGTATCCACAATCACATTCTTTCGGTCACTACCCAAAGCTCGTGACCTTAGGTGAGGGTTGGAATGTAGATTGACCACTAAATTGAGAGCTTCACTTTCTGGCTCAGCTCTCTCTTCACCACGACAGACCGGTACAATGCCCACATCACTGCAGATGCAGCACCAGTCCGCCTATTGATCTTGTTCGCCATCTTTCCCTCACTCATGAGCAAGACCCCGAGATACTTCTCCTCCTCCTCCACTTGAGGCAGGACCTCATCCCTGACCTGGAGAAGGCATTCTACCCTTTTCTGACTCAAGACCATGGTCTCGGATTTAGAGGAGCTGATTCTCATCCCAGCTGCTTCACACTCGGCTGCGAATCACTCCAGCAAAAGCTGGAGATCACAGTCTAATGAAGCCGACAGGATCACATCATCTGCAAAAGCAGAGACCTGATCCTTAGGCCACCAAAATGGATCCCCTCAACACTTTGGCTGTGCCTAGAAATCCTGTCCATAAAAGTTATGAACAGAATCGGTGACAAAGGGCAGCCTTGGCGGAGTCCAACTCTCACCGGGAATAAGCCCGACTTACTGCTGGCAATGCGGACCAAGCTCTAGCAATGATAATACAGGGACATAACAACCTGTATCAAAGAGCCTGGTACCCCATACTCCTGAAGTACCTCCCACAGGGCCCCCTCAAAGGGATGCGGTTGAATGCCTCATCCAAATCCACAAAAGACATGTTAATTGGTTGGGCGAACACCCACGCATCCTCCAGGACCCCCCCAAGGGTATAGAGCTGGTCCAGTGTTCCAGTCAGGACGAAAAACACATTGTTCCTCTATGATCTGAGGTTTGACTATCCAACGGACACTCCTCTCCAGAATCCCTGAATATACTTTACCAGGAAGGCTCAGGAGTGTGATCCCCCTGTAGTTGGAACACACCCTGCGGTCCATCCATCCTCTTCCGCTTATCCGGAGTCGGGTTGCAGGGGCAGCAGCCTATGGAGGGAGGCCCAGACTTCCCTCTACCCAGCCACTTGGACCTAGCCTAGTGAACTAGACCAAATTCTTGCTTTACAAAGTTTGGTCTAGGCACGCTTCATTGGATCCCTCGCAGCCTGCTCCACTGCTGCGGCTGTCCAATCACAGCTCGCTATAGTTTTGGTTGGGCCAATCACAGCGCTCTATTATGTGGGCCAATCACAGAGCAGGAGTAGCCGATGACGTCAGAGCTGCAGCCGCGAACCCAAGCAATATGGCGGCGGCGCAGGAACCACGTTTGTTTGAAACGGCTTTGTCATCAACATTGGATTATTTAGACTCCAACGTGCGTAAGTCTGTCGGAAATACTTAGCGGCTTCTTATTTTTATTAAACAAAGTAGTGCAATGTCCCAGGACACCTGATATTCACATGTTTTTCATACAAAAACGACAGAAATCATTGATGTTAGACGCCATTGCTGACTCCCTCTTTTCCGTCGCTGTGATTACGTCACGTTGTTCGTTACTCTGATTGGTCCTAGCGCTATCCAATTGCGTGCTGACATTTTGAAAGACAACCGTAGATCCCGCCTCACGACTGAGAGCCGTCAATGGGATGTGGCCAGACTATATATTCACATATATAGGATGGCTTGCCAGGCTAACTTGGACCAGCCCTTCCGGGAAGACATAGTCCCTCCAGCGTGTCCTGAGTCTTTGTTTGGTCACCTCACAGTTGGACGTGCCCGGCAAACCTCACCAGGAAGGCATCCAGGAGGCATCCTAACTAGATGCCCGAGCCACCTCAACTGGCTCCTCTTGATGTGGAGGAGCAGCGGGCCTACTCCGAGGCCCTCCCGGATGACTGAGCTTCTCACCCTATCTCTAAGGGAAAACTCATTTCGGTCGCTTGTATCCGCGATCGTGACCATAGGTGAGGAAAGGAACATAGATCGACCGGTAAATTGAGAGCTTCACCTTCCTGCTCAGCTCTCTCTTCACCACCACAGACCGGTACAAGGCCCACATCACTACAGATGCAGCACCAATCCGTCTATCAACCTCACAATCCATCTTTCCCTCACTCGTGAAAACAAAACCCCGAGATACTTAAACTCCTCCACTTGGAGCAGGACCTCGTCCCTGACCTGGAGAAGGCATTCTACCCTTTTCCGACTGAGGACCATGGTCTCAGATTCAGAGGAGCTGATTCTCATCCCAGCTGCTTCACACTCGGCTGCAAACTGCTCCAGTGAAAGCTGGAAATCATGGTCTGATGAAGCCAACAGGACCACATCATCTGCAAAAAGCAGAGACCTGATCCTCAGGCCACCAAAACAGATCCCCCCACCACCTTGGTTGAACCTAGAAATCCTGTCCATAAAAGTTATGAGCAGAATCGGTAACAAAGGGCAGCCTTGGCGGAGTCCAACTCTCACCAGGAATGAGCCCGACTCACTGCCGGCAATGCGGACCAAGCTCTGACACTGGTCGTACAGGGACCTAACAGCCTGTATCAAATGGCCTGGAATCCCATACTCCCAGAATACCCCCCACAGAGCCCCCCGAGGGACGCGGTCGAACGCCTTCTCCAAATCCACAAAACACATGTAGATTGGTCGGGCGAACTCCCACGCACCCTCCAGGACCCCCCTAAGGGTATAGAGCTGGTCCAGTGTCCCGAGTCGAGGTCAGCAGCACACCATCCCCACTGTAAACAGTGTTGGTAGTGCACTGCTTTCACCTCCTTTGGGTCTGCCAGGTCTGACCGGCATCTTCCCCCACCATTGAAGCCAACTCACAGTGGTCAGTTGACAGCTCCGCCCCTCTCTTCACCCAAGTGTCCAAGACATGCGGCCGCAGATCAGATGAAACGACAACAAAATCGATCATCAAGCTGCGGCCTAAGGTATCCTGGTGCCAAGAGCACATATGGACACCTTTATGCCTGAACATGGTGTTTGTTATGGACAAGCCATGACGAGCACAGAAGGCCGGAAGGGTTCCTGGTAACCGCGATCAAAAAAGGGGGAGGATGGCCTTTTTTCAAGGGGGCGAGCAGCTCCAAGCCCTAACATGTCATATCGGCAGGTGAGTGGTTGAGCCAGTTGGAGGTGCGGCCAAGACTCAGCTGGAGTCCAGTGCAGTGCAGCCACGTAGTACGGTAGAGACAACGTCTCCCTGCTGCTCTGTAGCCATCAGCTGTGGCTGATTCTAAATCAGTGTGGAGCAGAGTTTTAACCTGAAGATGGAGATAGAATTACAGTTTTGGGCTGAAATATTACATTTTAAGTAAGTTGCACTAAACTGCCAAAATAATGACTTCACATGTCTACAGCACTATTACACACACAGGTTATCAGCAAAAAAAGTTTATTTAGGTGTTACTCGCGCTTTAAAGATATACCAAAGTGAACCATCTACACTGAAATTATATCCCTTTCATTAATTTAAAGAAAGGCTGAAAAAATGGAGCATCGCATCACTTCCTATCTGCCTCGTATAGTTTCTTTGACTTAATGAAGATCCACATGTGGCGTCCAGAAAAAATAGACCCCACACGGAAACCTTCCAGAGCTCCACATCCACACCACACCATAACTGCTGTAAAAGCCCTTATAGGACTCAACAATTTTTTATCTTTTTCGGAAGCCGTATGGAAACCGGACCACATCCATTCACTCTGTGTCAATGAGAAGTTTGGATGAGCTTGAAAAGGTAGCTTCTACAAATCTCTGCTTATATTCTCAGATATACCGCCAATGGACGGATGATAATGGATTTTACAGCTGCAAAAGAAAAACTGATACAGATGCTATAAGTTGATCTGTTAGTATTACTGTTATCTAGTGTGCCGCAGTCAACTGGTACATATTACACATTTTTGCAAGAGCGATGCTTTAGAAATAAATTTTATTTATCACACTGATGGCTCAATTCTTCAGCCTGTTAGGATTTTTGAATGAACTCTCCCCTTAGTGTAAAATCACACCTTAAATAAAGGCCAGCCCAAAAGGCTTTGGTTGAATTAAAGTCTTTAAATTAAAATTAAATTAAAATCTTTTTAATGTGCCTTTAATAACCTTGCAGTGGCAATTACCCCACCCCCACCCTCTCCCCATGGATACCACAACAGCTCAAATAGCTCAGAGGAATGCTTATTTTCAGGCATCAGGGCTCAGGACAGAAAATATGTGCCCTTTTCAGAGGGTCTCAGCGATTGGCAGGGCCATGATCTCCATACCTGCAGGTCTTTTTGTCATTCCCTGGAGGGGATGAGGCCAGGAGAGCTCTCTGGCACCACACTGCTCTTTCACCCAGTCAACTTTCATTAGCCTCCACCTTAACATTCCTCATATCAGAGGTTCCGGCTTCCGGATGTACAACTGGGTGCGCTGCCACTGCAGCAAGCTGCATAAAATCTGAAGTAGGTTTAAAACTAGAATATTGAGTGGAAGCAGTAATGAGCTAATTACTACTGATAAATAATGAGTTCAATCTAATTTAAGCAGCCTAATCAGCTCGTAAGTAAGTAATGATTGGTTTCAACCAGTGATTTTCATGAATAATTAGGGGCTCGATCACGAGCCGTGTGCTTTTACAGATATTACAATAAAATCTTCAAGAATCCTATAAGATACTAAATGTGTTGCATTTACATTAAACAATTAATTTGCTTTATTGATGTCAAATGAATAAAAGTCTTTTTAAATTGGCCTAATTCTTGTAGTTCACTCATTTTGCTGTCATAAATTATTGTTAGCTTCATATTAAATTCAAGTTCAATTAAGCCAAAGTGGCTCCTAACAAATTTAGATGCACATTAAATTTCATGTTCACAAAGAGTTAATTTTAAATGTTCTAAGTCAGATTTCAATTTTGGGTCAAAACTACTGGAGTTAATGCTGGTGTGGGTAGTTAGCATTACATAAGGAGCTGCATAAACATTAACGCTTTAGCATTCTGCAAACTCAACATTAACAGCTGCCCTTGGGTTATTGATTTGTCAGTTTCAGGAATAATTTTATTTATTCCCAGTCCCTGATAAAACCTCTGACTTAGTACTTTAAATGGATTTTTACTGGGATATTTTCACCTGACTGGAGCACATACGTACTATTGATAAAGTAGTTATTTTTAATTATGCTGCAGCTTAGTTGTTAGCAGTCAAGCTGGATGGGATTAGAAATGGACTTTCAGACAGGTTTTTATTCTCAAATCCAGAATATGTACACGTACAATAAAGTCAGGATTTCCAGCTGTGTCATGGTTCTGCTGGTTCTGCTGGTTCTTCAATCACTGCTTATAAACTTTATCAGTGTTTAAATAATTTTTTATAGTGAGGAAGTGCATTATGACTTTTGATTTTAGATTATGCCGATATCACATACATCACATTTCCTCAGCGTCCAGTCTTCACTCTGGACGTTGTTTATAATAGTGAATGGAACCATTCACCTGCTGATTTAAGGTCAATCACATATTATCTTTATTTAGTAGCTTGTTTATGAGCTTGTGATGCATACTTGTACCTGCTTTTGATTGCACTACTGAATCTAGTGCACCAACTATTTCATTTTGTAATTTGGTTATTTGTCATTTCTTTTGGATCTGTACCACAACAGGCAATTTTAATTTTGCGTTTATTGATTTGGGTTCGTTTCTGTTTGGTTTGATTCTGTCATGATTTGCTCAGGTTGCTGGCACTTTAGTTATAGTTACACTCTTTTTATTTTATGGTTATTGGACTTGTTAATCCAACTCAGCTACCTTGTTCTTTACTCGTTGAAAGCTAGGAGGACCCATTTGAAAACTAGATGGTTCATCGCAAGCGGATTTTTTTCCTCTTTAAATATATGTTAATAAATAAAATGAATATATCTTTTATTGTTTGTACTGAGTACAGACCTTAGTGGAAATTGTGTTTTTTTTGGCTTTTACGTGTTCTTGTTTGACCTCCCTCTGCAGAAGAATAGAGCAGGAAACCCATGGCCTAATGCTGGAAAATACCTGAAAGGCAATAATGGAGGCACTGCTTAAACAAATGAACTAAAATGTCTTTATTAACAGATAAAACTCAGTTTGGGCCAGATATGGTCCCTACACTAGACCAGTGTTAATGTGAAATTTACTTTATGAGGCTGCATTCTCACAGAAAACTCTTTCAGTAGAGCCCAAGCTCAAAGCAGGAGATAAAGCTGTGTAGCAACATCAATCCATGGTTTTTCTCCCACATTAACTGTGTTACACTTTAAAGGTTACAGGGCACGTCAACACGTTGAGACACTCTGACAGCGTCCAGAAACAACTAATCTTAGTTTGGTCTAAGTGCCGCTAGCTTATCCAGCAGGTGACATCACGACTCAAGGAAGAAACTCAAGGATTCTGCAAAGACCTTTACTATCTCTTTTCTGAATAAAGTTCATCTTCCTGCCTCATGAAAGACTTTTACAAATACAATCTGAATGCATAATCTTACGTGTTGAATCATCATTGTGTGAAACTTGAATCATCATATAATAATAATGAATGATGGAGTTAAAATGAACATTTGTTCCTGTATTTTCATATCTTTAATTACACAATCTAGGATTCATTCAACTAATGCTAATCATCATCAGATAACATTCACATATAATAGTATTGTGTTTGAATATTTAATTTGCACTCACATTAAGTTAATAAGATGCACACCACATTAAGCTGAGTCATCCTTAAGTGTTGCTGAAACGTGATGTCTGAGGTATTTTGGTAACGCCCACTTGAATGTGTCAAAATTTGATTCGCCCAAATTAATAAACAATTAGAATGATAAAACCTCCAGCTCGGCCAGAACACTTCAGTTCCTGGGGCCCGCTACAGCTTCATACCTTAGAGGCCTCTTCACTGACACGTCAGCACGACCTCTAGCTGACCCTGTGTCACAAAATAGCTCTCACGTGAAGGGCGTGAGAGTGTGGCGTGGTTAGATAACCCAGACGCGGAAAGATCGAGCGTTGGGGAGCAGCTAGCACGCAGTTTAATCTAGGAACAACGGCGCCGAACCCGAAAGGCAACGGGAGCGCGGCGTTGTTCCGGAAAGTAAGAGAGAAACTTACTTGGAGGTAGGCGGGAAGCCTGGTGAGTCGGGACGCTCCGGTAAAAACGGGAGACGCTCCGGAGGAGAGCCGGAAGGCTAGAGTGAGGAGCCGGGTGGCTCGGATGAAGAGCGGATTGGCTCGAATAAGGTGAGAGCGGTTAAACTCGAAGTAGAGCTGGATAGCTCGGAACTCTGACATGCAGAAACGATGACTGAGTGGCGAGGTGGAGTGTGCTTCCGGCTTTTAAGGATGACGTGGATGTGCGGGGCATTGTGGGAGGTTGAGTCAGAGTGTGGATGTGACACCCTGGAGTCACCAGGAGCTTCCACAAGGTGAAGTAGCCCTGCTCGCTGGTGTTAAATGGTCTTTATTAATTTGATAACTTATTAAAACATCCAAATTTGATTTAACCCAGACATCATAGGATCTAAGACACTTAATGCTGATTAGGCATCCTCACATCTAGCTTGCATTATATCACCTCATTAATTGTCTCAGTATCTTGTTTAACCATCATTCATAGTAATTGTCATGTGTCATCATTGATTGAGAAATAGTATTAAATTTATTTTTATAACTATTTTCTTGACTCTGAATTATTCTGAAGTGTGTGGATTACTTTCAGTAAAAAGAATCTAGAGTAATGTTAAATTAACATTTAAAGATCATTAATATTAATAATTCATATTTATATGGAACATTACCTCTTATTGATCCTTCTTTAAATATGTGGCACTAGCCCACACTACAGGTGCATAATCGCACCCAAAGTCAGCGTAGGTTGCTGGAAGACCAAAAGGATATCCAGGAAGTTGCTAGAAAGAGCAGCAGTGAGCTTATAAAAGCTTTTGAGTTTAGGTTCTCCCAGCAGCAGCTTTTGTACAAGGCCTGCCTCCACGTCTGGGTCAGACTGAGTAGAAAGAAACGTGGTTGGGTGTTTTAACCCAAACACACACACACCTGTTTTCCCTTAGTTCAAAATGAATCCAGTTTCCTTTCATAGAGTTATATTTATCTCATTTGCTTTGAGCTGCACCGTAACAAAAACGAATTTAAATGCACTGAATGATCCCACTGAGCATTCGAATTATTCTGTAAGGATTCCAATGCTGAAGTGAGATGTTCGAATCAATATGGATCAATGCAATGCATCAGTAGTTTGTGCTACCTCAGCAGAGATGCAGGTGATCAGTCATACTGATGGGAGAGGACCTTTAGACCTTAAATTCAATCTGTATTGGAACTGAGCTTTGTGCACAGTAATGCTATCAGGCGGTCGTCGGGTGCAGGACGCAATTTCATTTCAACATTTGGAATTACAGACTCTGCAGGCCATTCTTTATATTTACAATCAGATCATGTTGGATCTGATGGTGCTCCTGTTAGTGTGTGTGGCAGATACTCATCTATCCCATAATACATGAAGTCCATGAACGGCTGCTTTTCAACGCTTTGAACAAGCAGGCTGCTATTACAGACTCGCTCAAACTTCTGCAAGTCATCCTCTGCAGTGGAAGTTCTCTCAGCTGCAGAATAACGATGGAGATGACACCATCTAAAAGTTTAGGTGAAACAAAGATAAACTCCATAAAAACACAAAGCACCTAGAGCAAAAAAACAAGTGAAACATGAATTTGCATCAACCTTATTTATAATCTTCAGATATAGAAAAAGCAATCCTCCGCCACACGACTCCAGTTTGTCACATGTATTGTTTTCCAGTAGCAGCTGAAAGAATGAGGACTACTCGTTAAACCCTTGAAACTGAAGTGTGCCGTTATCTGCCTATAGGATTTCAGGGCGGATGGAGATGAAAGGGTTCCAGACAGATTTCTACAAACAAATTAGTGTTGTTGCAGACGCTCTTTACGCCCTGACTCCAGCAGCAGTCCTGAATAAAATGTGCTGTAGAATATAAAAAAAGATTTGGTTATAATATCCTTATTATAGCGTCTGCAACGCGCCTATTTAATGATTTGTGGAGAATCACTTTCACTGCTGTAGACAGGGCTGTAACCTTTCTGACACAGAGCTAGGTGTGTTCTCGGTAAAGTTAAATACAGGCTCGAAATTTCTCCAGGGCTTCAGTAGCGCCAGCGTTTAGGACATTAAAACAGCAATGAAAATAAAGTATTTGCCCTTACAGATTTCTTGGTGTTGCCTTTTTTGTCACTTAAATGTTTCAGATCAGCACAAAAAAATGTAAACAAAAATATCAGCATAAATACAAAGTGAGGTTTTTGAATTATGATTTCATTTATTAAGGGATGTAAAAAAGTCATTGGCCCACTGGTTAAATAATGAATTAACTGTGATTAATCAGAACATTTTGAAAGTTCAGTGCAGTTCCACCAGCCGCACCCAGACAGAATTAATTATTTCAATAGAACCTGTCAGACAATAGGAATTTGTGAAAACAGTGTTTATCTTTTTTTTCTCAAAGGTGGGAATGAAACTGTGTTAAAATGTACAAGATGTGGAAATGTATCTTGCCTGGTTGGGCAGCTTTTTGGGTGCTCATCACCCCTAAACCTCTGATGCTAGAATCGCCCCTGATGATGAACCAGGATAACCCAGTATGTCATCAGCAGTCTAACCCTATAGCAGCATAACTAAAGGGATGAGCCGGGCTTACCCAGGCTGACCCTTACTAGAGGAATTATAAAGGTTTAAAGACTAGTCTTAAACATAGATGGGGTCTCTGCTTCACACATAGAGAGAAGCAGAATTTACATGGATGTGTTACTTGGCCAGTTATAACTGAATACAGCCACAAATAGTCTTAGATATCAGTATTTATAACGGGAGCAGGGGTGTCATTATTTGCTGGATAGCTCAATAAAATCAGAAGTGTAGAAACAAAGTGTTTTCTCACCTTTCCAGGCACCACTACACCACTGCACACCAAACTCAGGGATTGTATTAAGTGCAGCAGACCTTTACACCATCTCTGCCCTTCCAGCAGCCAACCAGCACAGTCAAACCTAATGTGTCTTAGGTTTGTTATCTCTCTGGGTTAAAAATAGAAAAAAGAGAGCTTGGATATGAGTCAAGACAACTTGGACCTAGAGCAATTCCTCCTCCTAGCCTCCTTATAAATGTTCAGCTGCAGAAGAAGAGAATGAATAAAATAAGACTTAGACTGCAGCAGGAAATGATTTGTCCACATGAATTTAGAACCTTGGTGTGAACTGGCCTCGAGACTGAGAGGAGAACTGGATGCTCACACAGTGGTTAATCACATCAACATCATCCAAAGGAAGGAAACCTCTTCTCTCAGAAATGAATTAGATGCTATGACTAAGGTTTGTGAGGTTCCATCTGAAAGAACCACAAGTTTTGCAGCAATATGTTTTGGACAGATGAGGCAAAAGCATCCATTCATCTATTTTCTTTTGCTTATTCAACGCGCTATGGCAGCAAGGCGATGCGGGAATTTTGCGGCATTCGTGCCGCCACGCTTGGTAGTAATATTACTGCAATGTCGGACTTGTGAATTCACATTACGCCTTGGTGCAACAGAGGGTGGTGTCATGATCACGTGATGAATTAATGCCGAGCTCCGGTTCGAAACAACACTGAAAATGAAAGTAAACACAGGCATAAGTTTCACTGTTGTAAACAGAGTCAGCTGAGAGGGTAAACTGGAGCGATGCAGAGCTCCAGGAGCTTCTCTCCGTGAGAGCTGGAGCTCAGATCACCAGACAGTTCATGGGGACGGTGGAGGACAGACACCTTTAGGAGCTGCTTGTCAAAAAAACGTAAGGAGTGTGGCTTCGATCACAATAAAAAGCAAGTTATGTCCAAGATACTTGGAAGTCTGTGACAGCGCAGAGACCGCCATACCCCCTTTATACCTCCATTGCGTAATCTTTTATAAAAAGGACACGATTGCGCCACATTACTGCCACAGTCTGAGCTCTTATAAATGACCTTATGCTCCCAGATGCCACCTTGGTGTTGCGGCAAATTTGCAGCATTGTTTTATAAAAGAGGCTCAAGATTCTTGAACTCCTCCCCTCAAGGCGGAGACTCACTCTTTAAACAAAGGGAGCAGTCCATCTTTTTCTGGTTGAGAGCCATGGCCTCCGATACAGACAACCTGACTTTCATCATAATCGATGAATAGATGTCTAAATCATATACTAATGCAGGGGTCCCCAATCCTGGTCCTGGAGGGCCGCTATCCAGCAGGTTTTGTGGTTTCTCTGCTCAAACACACTTGATTCAGTGGTTGAATCACCTGTGCAGCAGCTCATCAAGCTCTGCTGAAGCCTGCTAATCACTTGCTAATTGAAATCAGGTGTGTTGAAGCAGAGTTACAACTAAAACCTGCTGGATACCGGCCCTTGAGGACCAGGATTGGGGACCCCTGTACTAATGTATATCCATGACATAGATTTCTGAGTTTGATGAAATCCAAACTCAGCATATTGACAAAAACAGCTGATACTGGCTGTCAGCATGGTGGTGGAGGGCTGATGATGTGGGCTCCTTACGTTGACCGAGTCCACCATGAACTCCCCTGTAGACCAAAGTCTTCTAGCCTTCTAGCTGTCTGACAACTGACGTTTGGATCAAACTGGGTCATAAAACAGAACCATGATCCAAACTTCTGCAGCATGTCTACAACAGAACTACTAGAAAAGAAAAGACTCAAGGTTCTGTAACGGCCCAGACCTGAACATGACTAACATGCAGTCCGTACCCATATCCAAATTGAGACATATACATGTTTTAGTCATTCATATTAAATCTCCAGTACATACAACCACAGTAACGATTGTGAGCTGTATAATTTGATGTGGGTAATCTGGTATTTAGTTTTAGGTAGTGGCTGTACTTTCCACCAAGTAAGCATGTGTTTGCACTGTGTGAAGATCTTTTAGGTGCAGCAATGCTATCTCAGGAAATTATGGGGGAAATTACCCCAGATTTACTTTTTACTTTGCACTGCAACTTTAGGGCAGCCAGTCTGCCTAAGTTTTAGTTAGCATTCATTGTGATTTAAATGCTATATTAACCACAAAAAGCTCCAGAGGCAAAAAGAAATAGATAGCCTAGTGTTCCCAGGATATCTCTCCTCTGCAGACAACTATTGATCCAGCTGGTAGAAAGAATATGTGGGCACAACTATTGGCTTCACCTAAATTCACTCGCTGGGAAGCTATTTTCATGATTTGACTGCATACACACACACACACACACACACACACACACACACACACACACACACACACACACACACACACACACAAAAGGACACAGATTACCTCCACCCTCACCCCCACCCAAAATAATGAAAAAAAAAAAAAACATCCAATACTAATCAAATGGATCAGTTTAAGTGTATTTCTGTCCTCTCATTTATCAGCTGACTCTGTATAAACAGCTGCTGATAATGCAGCACGATACATACAGAGGCAGAGGCTTGCTTTGACACACCACAGGAGCCCATTTCACGCCTGCCCAGTTCAGGGGCTAATGAGTGCAGTTAGCATCTTAGAAGTGGGCTTGCACGGGAATCGAACATCATTAATTCCAACGCGATTCATTTTGAAACCAAATCACTGATCAAAGTTCATTTCAGCTCGCTCTGAAAGCTGGGATGGAAAAAATAACAGCGCTGATGGCATGTCTCTATAGCTCAGTAAACAAATTATGTGGATATACCTCCTCGTGCGCTCAGGTGATTAAATAAAATGATTATATGTGAGATTAAAGATCGTCTTTCATCCTCAACTGAAAATTAGTTACTGACTGGCTTAAATCTCTATCCCTCTTCAATTTTATTAAAGCCATACTATGCAAATGTTTCATATTTGTAAACCATTTTCTTGAGCCAGTATGTGCTAAAATGACCCTTTACAGGGTTAATGAAATGTCACTCAGACCCCCACCACCCTCTGTGGCCAGAATACCACACTTGCAACTCCAGAGAGCCGGTCCAATCTGTTGGACTTTGTAAAATGGAGCTGACATGCCTGGCGCTGGAATCTGCTTCCAGCATGTTTCCTGCATGTTTTAGATCATGAACACAGCTGATTTGTTTAATTCAGTGATGAACCGCTCCTGTAGACACTAATGAAGGCTCAGGACACATTTCAGCTGTTAGATTAAGGTGGTAAAAAGACGAACGCACAGTGAGGAGATAAGTTTAATTTTTGGTTTCAGAAAACGGACACTAGGGGGTGCTAAAATCAAGCCAAAACTGCCAAGTGTGTCTTGGACCCGTTTTCATATGTTCATATGTTGTTCATTTCACACATATCATCAGTGTTTTCCTTCCATAGGCTTTACCTTTGTGCTGAAATTCCAGCGACACACCTACAAAAAGCAAACAAGCAAAAATAAATTTACAATACAGCAAGCCAAATCTGTATTAGATTGTTTTCTTCCATAGTAGACACAGAAGCACTGCATTAGCTTCTGATAAAAAATAGATGGTGAAAATCTAGGATTAGAAAATCTTCATGATGATCCCGTGATGAAAATCTAGGATTAGAAAATCCTGACAGATCTACGTCACACTGTCACTTAACAAGACTCACTGATCTTGACTCACGATGGGGAAGGCTGTTGTTTTAACGTTCAAGAGAGAGCTGAGTGCGTCTCAGCTAGTAGAAGCTAACCGTTAGCATTAGCAACTCCACCACACAGCAGAACTCCTCCAGGCTTGTGTTATTTGTGGAGATAAAACATCAACGTTGCAGAGCAAACAGAGTCAGTGGTAGAGTCGTGTTGCTGTTAGCCAATCAGAGGCGAGATGTTCAAATATCAGGAAATAAGACTCTGAGGCCCAATCCCAATACTCGCACTGCGCCCTACACCCTTCTGTGAAGTGTGCTTAGAGGAAGTGCGCAGTAAGGCTTCGAGTGCGTATTACACAAGTGTGCAAATAATTGCCGAATTGGCACACTGAGCATTACGTCATGCTGGGATGCATGTCGCTGTTTGTGCTTTTTTAAAAATCTTTATCAACAGCTTTCAAACACACAAACAAACAATTATTTGATTAAATTTAAATTAATTGCTGTCCACATTAATATCTTCGTCTAAAACATTCAGAACATGAATAAATAACATTAATCATTTTAAATTAACTTCTTTCAGTTGAAAATATATGTTTTCAGAAAAGGCACTTGACCCTATTGCTCCACCTTCTCAAAATTCCCACGCAGCAATGAATTGTGAGTAATTCACCCAAGTCCGCATCGCTTCCGCACTTGAGAATCGGGACACCCTACGCACTCGCACCCCTGGCCGGGAGCGCGCAATTGAAGGGTGCAAGTGTGCAAGTGCGAGTATTGGGATTGGGCCTGAAACATGCTGTCTGAAGCTCAGCTGTGATGTGGCTCACAGACATATATACGTTGACGCCCCGTGGACTGGTGCTGCTGTAGTGGACGGCCACCATCTTGGATGGGTCTCCTTTTGCCCCCAGTGCATTAATTTCTGCTGAGGGAGGTGCTTACCCAACTAAAAAACAAATTTTATTATGCTTTTTCACAGTCAGACATTTAGTATGGCATGATAATTGAAATAAAAATATTAAACAAAAAAATAAATAAATAAAATATAAAATCCCAACAGGTAGGCTAGAAAAGTAAATAGTAATCCTGTCACGTTTAGCTGGCTGAGGTGAGGATCCAAACGCAGGTGAGCAGGAATGAGCAGGCTGAGGTGGAGTTCTCAGGGTTCTTTAATGAATGCACGGCACTGACACACAGACTGAACATAAGTAATGAACCAACAAGACACACAGGACTGACAGGGTTTAAATACGCGAGGAGCTGGGGATTGAGTGCTTGGGAGAACGAGAGGCAGGTGGGACCAATTAACATGAACAAAGAACTGAACAGAAACTGGGGAGACAGGACAGAATGTGACAAATCCCACGTGATCTGTTTTCAATAGTTTACCAGTTGTTGCAAACGTAGGCTGCGCAAAAATCAGGCATAGTTGCTCACTCTGCATTGACTTCACTTGGGTTTGGAGTGTGAGGAACCCATCCAATATGGTGGCAACGCTGTTACATTCTCCAGCACCCAATGGGGCGTCTACGTATTCATGTCTGTGATGTGGCTCCCTTCAGCCCAATCACAATACTCGCACTGCGCCCTATAGCCTTCTGTGAAGTGCACTTGGAGGAGGTGTGCAGTAAGGCTTCGAGTGCGTAGTACACAAGTGTGCTGAATTGGGACGGGAACCATTGCGTCATTGACCATGACGCATGCGGTCGCTGTTTGTGCCACTTTTTAAAAAATTTTTAACAACTTTCAAACAAACTAAATTTAAATTCATAGCTGTCCACATTAAATCTTAGTGTAAAACATTCAGAGAATGAATAAATATCATTAATCGTCTTAAAATGAACATCTTTCATTTCAAAATACATATTTTCAGAAAAGGCACTTGAGCCATTGCTCCGCCTTCTTCTCAAACTTCCCACATAGCAATGGATTGTGGGTAATACCCTTGCCCAAAGTCGGCATCGATGCGGACTTGGGTGAAGTGCAGATTAAGTCATTCACTGCCAGCTGTTTTCTGATCAGAAAGCCCCTGACTGCCAGCGTTTTTGAGCGTTTTTACTCTTTTTTGAAGAGTCACAGAACATTGTGCTCTATGATCATGTAAACGCCAAAACTACTAAAAGAAAGAGTAGACTCACTTCTTACATCAGGAAGAATCGCCGTATTTCTAGCGTTATCCGTTCGTTCACAATCTGGTGCCCAAGCGCCACTTCAGACGCATTTCCGGTTCGGCGCATCGTTTTTTTCACAGCAGCGTCCCAAAACAAACTCGGAATCCATTGATTTTCCGCTTCCTGATCACGTGATGTGTGACATACACGGATGAAGATCCGCTTTAGACACGTGATGTTTGTTCTCACGGTGCGGGGGCTCGCTCCGATGCCCACCCCGTAAAAAAATGCAAAGACGACTAAAGTCGTCAATGACAGTGAATGAGGGTGCAAAGGGGGCGTGGTCACCTTCCACAATTGAGAATTGGGACACCATACGCACTCGCACCCCTGGCTGGGAACGCGCAATTGAATGGCGCAAGGGTAGAAGTGCGAGTATTGAGACTGGGACTTCTAGTTCCTAGAAATGGTGCACTGGTGTTTTTTACCCCCTGAGAACAACTTACAAGGCATTCATTCCTACTAGAGACCACTGCAAATATATTGATTAAATGAGTGTTCAACACCTTTATTCATGTAGGCTGGAATCTGGGCTTCGGATTTCAAAAGGAGCCACAAAATCTGTGTAAAAAATGAAATGGGTTGTTTCAGTCTCTCAGGCAGATGATTTGATTCTGAAGCCACAATGATGCTTTGTTGGTGAACTTATTGATTATAATGCTTCATGTTCATTCCATGTTTATTTGGATTTAGAGTTAGGAAAAGATTACGTACCTTGTTGTGTCACATAGTTAGTTACGTTTATCAGTAATTTGTTTTAAACCTGTTTTACAAGTTGAAGAAAGTTCTCCTTACAGGCGATCTACACTAGAGGAAATACTGATGATTAGAAAGGTTTGAATAAATGATGGTGGGTTTGTAAATGGAGAGGCAGTTATATCCACATCAGTTTGAACCGGAGGAACATTATGGTGTCCCTTAAACAGAATCATCACTGATGTTATTGGCTTTCCTAAAGCATAAATATACAAAAGCATTTCACTTACAGAACTTTCCATTGTTACCAATTCAATTCAATTGTTTATTTATAAAGCCCCTTCCCACCTCCAATCAAGGAGGTCCTAGGTGCTGAACATATTGCAAAGAACACATAAAACACAATAAAAACAGCTTTGTAGTAAAAAATACAGGAATAAAACATTAAAAAAGCAATAAAAGAGTTAGAAACAATCAAACAAAAGAACGATCAGCAGAACACTAAGATATGAGTTAAAAAACTAAAAAATTTATCACAGATGAAGCTTAAGACTAGCTTTAAAAACGGACAGAGACATGAACTGTTTTATCTCTAGTGGCAGTTGGTTCCAAAGCCGAGGACCTAGAGCCAAATAGGCACGATCACCCCTGGACTTACGTTTTGATCGAGGAACCATCAGGAGCTCACTCTGAGCCAAACTTAATGATCTTGCAGGGACATAACGGATCAGTAGTGAGGCTAAATATGGCACTGACCCAGACAGAGAGTTAAAAACAAATACCAGGACCTTGAACAAATTACGACATTTCACTGGTAACCAATCCAAAGCAGCCAGGAGTGGAATGCCATGCTGTCAATTCCATGCTCCATAGCGAAACCTCTCAACAGCCGCAACCAAGTCAATAAGGACTGCTCAAGTCGGCATTTTATTGGAGTTACAATAATCAAGCCTAGAGATAATTAGAGATGATAAAAGTATTTGTCACAGTTTGCAACTGCTGTTTTGAGGATCGGCTTAATCTTGGATAAGCGCCTCAACTTATCAAAACAAGAATGAACAGGGGATTTAACCTGTACTGTACATCAAATCATAGAGCAGATAAAAGGTCCAATCCATGGGGCTGGCGGTCATTTGGTGTAAAAACTATTGTTTCAGTTTTACCATCATTCAGAGTCAGGAAATTGGACGCCATCCATAGAGTAACATTGTGTAAACAGTTCACCAACTGCCATATGCTACCCCTGGCCCCCTGTTGAGCTGGCAAATACATTTGACAATCATCAGCATAGAGGTAGAAGCTAAGGTTATGTTTTTTAGACAACAGTCCCAATGGTAGTAGATAGAGCGAGAACAGCAGGGGGCCCAGAACAGAGCCCAAACAGTTTCACTCTAGGTCACACTCTCCTGCATCTAATCAATACAACAATTCCCACACAATAAAGGCTAATGACTCCAACGACTCCTCAGGAGGTAGGGGGGAAGGGTATTCATAGGCAGTTTCTGCTAATTAAGCAACAATATAATTCCAGTCAGAATTGACAAAGCTCCTCAGATAAGAAGCGAAACATCTTCAAGAAACCAAAGAAGTCCAGTTGCCTTCATTTGAACCCCCTTTGGATTACAATGACCTGGATGACTGAGAACCTTCACCAGCACAAGGGATTTGATGGTCAACAGTATCAAATGTGGCTGTTAGGTCCAGCAGCAGCAGAACCACAGTTGCACCAGCACCAGTTGCTAAAAATATATTGTTTAAAATTTTTAAGAGTGGTTCTAAGATGCCATTTTGAGCAAGAAATGATTGAAGCTGCTGATACACAACGCTCTCAAGTATCTTAGCACAAAAAAGCTAATTCAAAATTGGCTTATAGCTGGAAATAATTTCAGAGTCAAGCCCAAAAGCGGCCGCACAACAGCACGTTTAAGTTCCCTTGAAACTGTTAAACTGCCATTAATTATAGTTAAAATGGGGGTCAAGCGCCGACAAAGCCATCCTAAAGGCATACTATGCAATTTTTTCACATTTTAAAATCATTTTCTTGAGCCAGTATGTGCTAAAACGACCCTTTACAGCAGTGGTACTCAATTCTGCAGCCAGCCACTAGGGGGTGTAGTGTTTCATTTTTTTATCTTAAATTCCACATTAAATTTTTCTGTCTAGTTATAAGTTGGAGTTTACCACACAGTTTGTATTGAGTTCATATATCTTAAAGTTATTCAAATGCTTCTCAAAACAATTCTAATAATGTGGCTAAAGCAGGTCTGAAATGAGTTGCCGACTCAGTATTCATTCAGTTCAGGTCAACGGCAATACTGCAGGGTTTTGTAGAGATGTTAATAGATTACCTACATCCCACAGCTGTCTGTGTGAGATGTAGTCATTTGATTTACATATAAAGCCTGAGATGGATCTAAAAGGAAAGTCAGTGGAGACGTGTGTAAGGATTAATTTGTATGCCTGGTGTGAGGACACGCACTCGAAACTGTTTAGTGATTAGATCACAAAAGACTTGTGTTAATTGCAGGTGTAAACAAAGCCTTAGACTTGTTTCTGCCCGTCTAAAACGTCTTGATAAAATCTCAACTGAGCAACAAAGCGATTTTCCATCCCAGTGGGTGGTTGTGAGTTTTGAACATTTTATGTAAACAGCTTCATAAAAATCTAAAACGGTCAGGAGAAAACTAAACACCACTTGCTGGGCAAAACGATACCTAAGTGTTTATTAGATACCAGCAGCCGATATTGTTAGAAACAACAGCTGATCTTGGACCAGCAGTTCAGTTCCTGAGCCAATATTAATGGGGTGCTAGAGTCTAAACCAACATTTTCCTTGATGCTGTTGAATAAGGACAGCTTGGGTGGTCAAAAGTAGCATGCCAAAAAGTGACCTACTTTTTAATGTAAATTCAGTCTCTGTCAAATCCTCCAGTAACACGAGATCAGCCATGCTACAATGTCAGATACCTGGTCACAGGTGTCTTTTATAGGTTTTAGCACCATTCATGCCACAAAGCTATTTTTTCCACCGAAATATTTGTTATTATTTATTGGATAGAATAATTAGTGGCTGAGGAACATGAGTGGATCACTGAGACCTTCAGAATTGCTGTTCCCCCGTTCTACCACTAGATGCTGTTCGTACGCATGGTCAGAGCTGTTCTTATATTTTTTACGCACAAGTACAAATTGGTAAATACCACACAATGTGTAAAATCGTTCCCACGCACGAAATACACACAGATCTGTTTGTAAGTACTGTTGATAAATGAGGCCCCTGGACTTTTAGTGTTTGTGAGTTCCTGGTAGTTCCCTTTCACCCGCCCGTTGTGGGTTGTTTTTGGTTTGTTGACCCTCGCGCCCACCCGTCTTTGGTCTCTGTTTTTGTTTTGGGCATCAGGTGCCGCCATTTGAGGGGAGGTACTGTTGCGTTCTGTCTTCCCAGCTTCAGTTTTGTGTCTTGTTTGTGTTAATTGGTCCCACCAGCCTCTTGTTTCCTTAATCACCTGTGTTCCCTGCTCCTCATGTATTTAAGCCCCGTTTGTGTCGTGTTATAGTCGGCTGTTCAGTTAATGCTGTGCCCCTGTCCTGAGCTTTTATTAAAGGATTCCTTTTTGAGCCTGCTTCGTCTGCCTCCTGGTGTGTACACTCACCTGCTTTTTTGGGTCCAAACCTCCTCAAAACATGACAGGGCTCTGTTCTGGGCCCCCTGCTATTATCGCTCTATCTACTACCACTGGGACTGTTGTTTAAAAACATAGCATTAGCTTCCATCTCTATGCTGATGATTGTCAACTTTATTTGCCAGCTCAGCAGGCTACTGCTCTTTAAGTTGATGCTGCTTCACTTTTGAGTCGCTCAACCACGTTTTTTTGACTAGAAGCGCTCCCGAGAACCTCCGTTATCTCCAGATTTGCTCAGGTACTTCCAGGATATACTGGTAAAATCCAGACTAGAACTGAATGCCAGATAGATCCACAGCCTGTGGTCCAGTCTGGTATTTTTCTTCCTTGTTCATTTGCAACCCTCATACAATCCTTCTACAAGCAGCCTGTCTTTTCCACACACTCATTCTTGACTTATTGCTTGAGTGCAGACTTTTCTTTTCTTTTCAGAACTTTGAACAAACAAAGAGTAAACGAAATCACAAAATTTAACACAGAACATGTGCAAATATTAAAGGAGTCATCACCTATAATGGGACGGTGGTGGCAGAGGAGTTAAGTGGCTGCCTAGCAATCAGAAGGTCGCAGGTTCGCGTCCCGCTCAGTCTGTTGCTGTTGTTGTGTCCTTGGGCAAGACACTTAACCCATGTTGCCTGCTGGTGGTGGACGGAGGGACTGGTGGCGCCAGTGCTCAGCAGCCTTGCCTCTGTCAGTGCACCCCAGGGCAGCTGCAGCTACATTGAAGCTCATCCCCACCAGCGTGTGAATGGGTGGATGACTGATTGTGCCTTGGGGGGGTTGTAGAACCCTAAGAGGGCGCTATACAAATACATGCCATTTACCATTTATTACCATGGATATCTACTATATTATAGTCTTTTAGGCCATTAAAATAAATTGTACTGGAAAAAATAATTAAAAAGGTGCTTTTCTGACCCTTTTTTGTAAAGGACATATTTTCTTGCAAGATCACACGCGATATTTCGGTTGTGCCGGACAGTCATTATAATAATGCATGTTTCTCACTTCAGCTATCTCGGTGTTTTCTGCAGTTCTGTACATGGAGCCCAACGCCCCAGCATCCATACACAGTATAGATTCTGCCTTACTGTTTGAATTGCAGGCAGGTTTCTCAATGTTGGCATGGCCCCTCTTTCTATACGAATCCTCGATGGTTAGCACAGACACCGACACAGTGGGGAGGGTTTCCACAACAGAACTGTTGAAAATGAAAGTAATCCACTGGTCATTGGTAGCTTGGTCCAATTTTTTTAGAACAAAAACATTTATGTGTTGAGTTTGGCATTCAGCTACTGAGCATCTCTTATGTGAAACTCAATTTGTCATTTTGAGTTCTCCAGATTTCAGCCTGTAGCAGCGTTGCTCTGCGTTGTCCATATATGGTACATCCTGCCTTTGTGACGACATGTAGGTGAAAACTCAAGATCTTGTTTTGGAGTGCTCGTGGCGTGACCGTGGGCTGGTTGAAGAAGGCAAGACCCTTCAACGTTAAATATCAGCTTCCTGGCCAGTGAAAAATCATTAGGAAGCCATTATAGAAATGTTTTCAAGTGGAAAAGTGAAAATTTCAGGTGATGACTTCTGTAAAGTCTTTTTCATCATCATCATCATCATCATCATCATCATCATCATCATCATCATCATCATCATCATTTATTTATAAAGCACCTTCTTACACTTATCATGCTCAAAGTGCTTTACATGATACAAAAAAAATTAAAAATAAAAATCTTTTTGTTAAGAGATCCATTAATCAATTTTATATGACTTGAGTGGGGACTTACTGAGAAACCCTGACTGCAGTTTAGTTTCTGCTTTCTTTCAGGGTTGGCTGAATCGACACTCAACACCCCCCAACACACACACACATGCACACACACACTAGTGATGCGCGGGTTGTCTTCCAACACGCGGGTCAGGTTGGGTCGTGTTAATAAATTATTAATTCAGTGCGGTGTGGTTTGGGGCGGGTTCATCAAAAATATATATTATATAGATATGCACACTGAAGATAAAGACATTAATCAATGCTTAATTTTGTAAAACATAATATTTAAGACAGTTTTTTAAACACGGTCATGTTTTAAAACATAATGTGCAGATAACCTTTGACCCTATGACGTAGGCACGTAGAACGCGGCAGCGAAGTGCGCTCCAAGCAGGTGGCAGGCAGCCACATCAACAAAACGATGGAGGAAGATATTTTTAATAAAATTTGTTTGGGAGTTTACATTCTTAAAAGAAAGGAGGGACAAACTAATCGCGTGTTTGGGAAAAATTCAGCGAGGTAAGAAGCTCAATATTATAACGTGTTTTTAATGAGGCGGGGCGGGTTGTAAAACTAGACAAAGTGATGCGGGGCGGTTTGGTGTGAGTCAGACTTTTTGAAATCTGCTGTACCCGCGGGTTGAAAAAAACCCTAACCCGCGCATCACTAACACACACACACACACACACACACACACACACACACCTGTGGAGTGGGCGGGGAAAACAGGTCTTTCTATAATGAGCCTTATTATGTGTCTTTTATTTGGCCATTTCTCAGGGCTCCTGGAACATTTTAAGCTCCAACAAAATTTGATATGCTTTATAGAGGCTCAAAGATCAGTTTCCACATTTAAATCGATGGCATTCTTCCACCCCTTTAAAGGAAAATAAAAGCCTTCTTCATCATTAGACTCTTGCCCTAAGCATCGCCAGTGGAGTCAAAGTTTTACAGTTTAACTGTAGAACCCAATCAGGCTAATCACTGAACTGTCCGAGTGCCAAAATTTAGCCAAAGACTACCAATTACCTTCCTGACTCCTAATAAATTTTAGAGCACCTTCATCAGGCCGCTTCTCAAAGGTTGTGATGAAGATCAACCTTCGGTGAAATGACAAAAACACATCTATAGATAATTCAGTAAAGCCAACAGACGAATGGTGCTGTAGCAGAACTGCACAAACTGTCCTCAATACTTGTTTTAACACCTTTAAATCCTAAAATAATAATAATAATAATTCTGGTGGAGAATCTTCAAATAATAAAACAAAACTGAATACTATATAGGTGTGAAACTGAAATCAACAGAATTATGTGAACATCTAGTTTTTATGTTTTATTCAAGTTAATGGATTCTCCTGAAGGTTTGTGCCGCTGCACTTCCCTTTTAGACCCTAATGGTATATTTCTGGTATTTTATCAAGCCTGATTGGTTGGATGAACATTAGAATTGTCTTTCAAATTAGACCTGGCCTTATTGCTCACATGTAGTTTGTGTTTGTTGTGTCAAGCCCGTGGTTGAAGTACCACTAACTTAGTTGGATTCTTAAGGTTGTAGAAGTTACCAATCTTTTTTATGCAGACTAACTATGAAATAGTCAAGGAACCCAGCTGTCTGGTATTTTCATTTGCAAAGGCACTTTAAGGCACTAACCTACCCCTGACTGTTCAGATTTTAATAATTATTTCTTCATCACCAAGAAAAAATTCTGCAATTTCCAAAAGAGGAGGCAGAATTTCTTAGTAGAGGTTAAATTCTCATTTAACAGCAAAAATGCAGCCCTAACATTCTTTGGGTCATATACAATGGCTGCATGTGTTAGTCCAGGGTCCTGCTCTGTGCATTCTTCAGGTGCATTGATGTGAATGTCCTGCTGCCTGTCTGAGATGACAGAGAAGGCACAGTGCCCGAGGACCCGGTGCAGCATTCCAATGGCCATTAATTGAGTACCTGCCCGTCATCTCGTCCCTGATTGATGGTATAATTACAGACAGGCCTGTTTGATGGAGATGCCTGGCAAACTCTTCTGTCTGTTGGCCGTTGTGTGAATATGAGGCCCATGTCCCTGGAGCTTTGGTCTTTTACTAACCTTCCCTCACACAAGCAGGAGTCTGGCTTCATAAGTGTGTGTACATGTGTGTGCATGCGTAGCTGCTGTTCACCAGTCCTGCTCTCTTTAACAATGAGCACAGCTTCAAGCTTGGGGAAGCTGATTAAATTAAAGTGCCTCACAGGCAATCATTCCAAGGTCAAAGCGAAGCTGTGCAAACCGCTTTTGGCACCATCTTTCCTCTGGGTGTGGAGACGCTTATCAGCAGATGTGTGTGGTTTGGTTTCAGGAGTGGATGAACAGTCGTGGAACGTGGAAAATTGAATTGTCACTGTTGATTTTGTTTCTTGCATATCAGACAGAAAAGCAACTATCATCCGCGGTGCAATATGAGGTCCTCGGATTACAAAGATCCCAGGCAAAGTGAGAGAATGGGATCAGTTGTTGTTTGTCGCCGTCATCAAGATTCAGAGAGATACTCTGATTCAGACGAGAGGCAATTCAGCTGATAACCATCTGGGTTCAAATAGGCTGACATCAGGGCTGCGTCGGACTGATCCCTGCTTCATTTTACTGCATGACACCAACCTCTAAATTATTTCTGAAAGCATCCTCACTTTACTTTTAGGATGTGTAACTTTTGCATCTCATCTCCTATATTTAATGAACACGGACGCTGTGGTGCAGGTTGCGAGAGGTCACTGAATGTTTTAATGGGTGTTTAACCCTTTGAATCATATGCCGCATGCTTCACCATCACCACATTTCCCAGAAGCCAATTAAACACCATGAGAGGACTCAGATCAGTGGTTCCTCCCACTCAATCCCAAATTTAAATGAGCAAACATCCTCTTACTTATTGTGCTTTCATTCTTCCCTATCAAAGCGTTTTTCTCTGAGAAAAGGTCAAATAGCACTTTAAGATGTGTTGGGCAGCACTTGACACTATGACTGTTGCAACCCATCTAGGAGGGGCCAGACCATAAGATGAAGGATGGTCCACTTTCATCAGATCCCAAGCAACCACACATGGATTTCTATTTACAAATATTTATTTACAATACGTACAACTTATCTTTCCAAAGGTTCAAGAAAGGATGAAGGAGGGTGTAACTCAGGATGAACCTAACAACCAAAACACCGCTGTCTCAATTCATTCATTCATAAAAATAAATAAATCAAATGACAATAAACATACCTCCCTAACTAACAAAAGCAAGAGAAAAGTGGGTCTTATAATAAAAGGCAGTTCAACGGTTACACACTCATTTTACACAGGGGGGCACAAACAAACTGGTGGCTGCTTGGAATGAGCGGAGAATGGGAACCATCAGCCGCTCGTCATGGAGTCTCTCTCTTAATATGTCAGCTCCTCCCAGGCACCCAATCCAATGGCTCTAACGTTGGCCTCCACCAATTACAAGCGGGCAGCTGCACACTGAAACAGCCTCTTACGACCCTGGTCATAACAGTGATTCTAAATGCTAGCTGAATATGAACATTTATACCATTTTGGCTGGGAGAGTTGACTCTCAACAGTTACCTCCAAGTTTTTATGCTGGTATGTTGTTTCATTTGAAGAGCTTGGTTTATGTGGATGGCTCTCAGCCTCCACCACACCAAAGTGTTGCTCGATATCTTTAGAAGTGACTGAGTTATAGGAATCTGTGTCTTTGCTAATGTCAATTAGCTGTGGCTGCCGCTTTACATGTGGATTGACTCTAAAAGTTAATTAGCTGTAGATGACTGATTCAAATTTGATTAAATGTGGTCCAGTGGTTCGTGAGATAACCGACAAATACACACGGCAGGCAAAAACAATATAATCCACCTATTCCGTTTGGTTTTTATGCTAAACTCAGCATCCTTTTTTCTGCCGTGTGGGTCTCCACCTCCTCTACAAACACCCCAAAAAACCATCCATCCTTTTTCTGTCAGTGTCTGGTTTTAAGAATTTATGTGTCTAAAACGAGCCATTTGAAAAGGTCTCTGTTTGTGATGTCACAAACAGGAAAATTTGCATTGCAGCTACTGCAGAAGGAGCAGTGGCTCTACTATGAGCCCCTCTCAGATAACAGAGCTTCTCAGCTTATACCAGTGTGAGCGGGTGATGGGTGGGCGTGGCCAGAAACAGCTTGTTTTCATAAAGTGACAGATGCCTGTAGCGACTCATTCTGGAAGATACTGAAATTGTCAAAAATAAAACTGCTGAAATTGCTTCATGTGAGAGGGATTTTGTTCAATGACCATAGAACTTAGAAAAAGTCACAATACATCTCCTCTAAAATCTAAACCCACTCCATTTGTTTGTTTGTCCTGCAGCTGAGCAGAAAGGTTTAGATTAATAAAAAAATAAGACTACACAATAAAAGGAAGAGATCTGCTAAATTATGCAGTGAGCTCATTCTTGTTTTGCGTGATCATGGGAAAGAATTGCAAATGTGTTGAATCCAAAGAAAATCAAATGCATAGCGGTGATGGGAGGTCTAGCTTCTGGTTTAAGCTGCTGAGCAGATTATCAGCTCTGTTTAATCACGCCCACATTCCTGCCAGGAAACAAAGACAAAACAGTCATTCTCTGGGTCTGAAAGTGCCAATCTATAACCACGTGTCTCACTACAAGGAGCCGCTCCTTGTATTCAGAGTGCAATATAAAAGCTGTTTCAATTAAGTGACCATCGTTCACTCGTGCTGCTTACCTGGATGCTTGAATCTGTGTTAAGATTCATTAATAAAACCCGTCACAATATGGGAATAATCCTTTCTGCTCCTGTAGCTCTGCAGTGTCTGCCCTGTTTCTGTTGTTCACACACGCACGCACACACACACACACACACACACACACACACACACACACACACCTTCCTTTGCTCTTTTCCCTGCCCGTCCACTCTCTTGTCCCTGTTTAGGAGTTAATCTGCTCCAACACGACAACACACTCAGACCCATTGTTCTAACACATCAGGACAAGTAAAAGAAAAAGAAAACTATCATTTTGGAAGTAAAAGGCTAGTGTATTTCGTTTCAGCTTGTGTATTTCTGCAAATACGCGAAATGACAAAAAATCTTGAATCTAAAAAAATCCACATGAAAGATCTCTTAGGGGGTTTAGCTATGAGGCGTTGACAGACCAGTGAAAATGTTGGATTTTTTTTGCTGGTTGGTTGGTAATGGTATGTTCATGGACATCCCAAAAAAATCAGATTTTTAAGTTTCAGATTGGCAAATCACTGATTAAGCTGACTATGTCACTTAGCTGATACTGACTAGGCAGATCTAAAAGGATGATAGAAACACAGTTTACATGTCACCAGCAGTAGCTACACGTAGCTCTGAATATTCCTGCAGGAATGTCATGCATCATGTGACACTGGTGGTGTGTAAAGGTTTAAATATCAAGATTCATGTGAAGTGGATAACAAACAGATCAGAGCAGTGATGGAGACGCTGAACCGGACTGTTATGGTGAAGAGGAGCTAACCCAGAAAGCAAAGTTCTCCATTCACCAGTCGATCTTCGTCCCAATTCTCACCTCTGGTCATAAAATTTTGGTTAATGGCTGAAAGAACAAGATTGTGAATACAAGCAGCCAAAATGAGTTTCCTTTGTAGGGTGGCTGGGCTCAGCCTTAAAGATGGGGTGAAGAGCGCAGAAATCCAGGAGTAACCCAGAGTAGAGCTGCTACTCTTCAGCGCTGAGGTTCGGGGATCTGGTCAGGAAGCCTCGGGGGGGAGGTGTCGTGTTCTGCTGGCAGGAGGCCCCCGGGTCGACCCAGGACCTACTGGAGGAACTACATCTCCAATCTGGCCAGGGAATGTCTTTCGGTCCCACCAAGGGGGAACCCGAGGACCCCAAAGCTGAAGCCAACATGGAAGTGACAAAAAAAATGCAGTTTCACCCTCATCCACTAGGGGCTGGCACCAGAAAAAAGACAGTTCTCATTGACTCCCATATTAAAAATGCCAACTTCAAATAAACATGTTTACAGCCTGGTTCAAAAGAACATGTTAGGTTTAATAGGTCTAGTTTACAGTCATGACAACCCTGAGGGAGGTGAATTTTTTTTGTAACTCTTCTGTTTAGGTGTAATTAAATGCATGAACTTATGAATAATTAAATTTGATTGACAGGAAGCGTGAGTGTCAGAGCTAGCACTAGCGGCTAGCTCCGGGGCTAGCTTTGGTCATTTTGACTCTCTGAACTTTAGTTGTGTCCTCTGTGTGTTCGTGTTTGGATGTTAGTCATGGAATTATTTGGACAAAGATGGCAAAGCTGTGGTATTGATTGCACTAAGAGATCATCCAAGAAGTCTCCGCTTCATTTTTATCAGTAAGTAAAATTATATTTATGTACTTTATTTCGCTGGTTGATGGGGGAAAATGCTGTGCGGTCAAAGATCCGCGAGGTTGCCGCTGCAGAAGCGAGGATTATTTGGCTTCAAAAAGGCCCCACAGAAAGCTGTGTGTGGGGTTTGTCCATCTCTTTTATACAGTCATTGGGTCCCACCCATGGAGCTCATGGAGTCGTTAGAGCTGTTAAAAACCAAAAACCAGGACCGGATCTGCAGAGGAAAACAAACAAAAGATTCACATAAAAGGCTGTAAAATTCAAGAGATCAGACATGTTTGAACAGCAGCCAAACACATTTCAGTCTTTGGCTGTGCTCACACTAGCCGTTAGCACATCAGTCCTGAAAGAAATTCTATTTCTTTGAATTGAGGCTGTTCAGGAAGCTACCTACACAAGGAAAATTACTGCTAGAGAGAACCCCCCAAGGTGCTTTACAACACAAACAGTCATTCACCCATTCACACACTGGTGGTGATGAGCTACAACGTAGCCACAGCTGCCCTGGGGCACACTGACAGAGGCCAGGCTGCTGTACACAGGCACCACCGCAAGCAATGTAGGTGAAGTTCCTTGCTCAAGGACACAACGACTAGGACAGATGGGACTCAAACCTGCAACCCTACTGAATAGCTAAGACAATGCAGACTGTTTGTTCCCCATCACCAAACAGACAAGTGAGAAGCAGAGACAGTGGTGACCTCGACATGAAACGAAACACCAACAGACGATGAAGCGGAATGAAGGATATCCAATCAGCAGCTGCTTTTGGTCCTCCGTGGTTTCCAGTGATGTCTGCGGCTAATGACTCACCGTTGGAGTGCCTCCACGTCCCATGGAGGCATTCAGATCTGCAGGCCAAGTTTGAGCGCTATCAGATGCGTGAACACCAGTGGCGTCTGCAGCATATGCTTAATTGGTAGTTTGAGCCTCTGCTCTGTTGTCTGTGTTCCAAATCATTAACATGGATCGTGCTCTCCGGACTCTAGGCTCACAGGAACCAGTCTCACTCTCAATAACACTCTGCTCCCACAGCTGTGATGCACGTGGCCTCTGCTTTCTCTCACATGAAAACTCTTCTCCAGCGTTGCTCCGTGAACGCTCACCGCCTCTCTAAAGAGAAGTCTTCTCCTGGGATTCCTCTCCAACCGCGGCTGCTTTTTGTCTCCGCTACTTAAAAGAGGGAGAAAAGAATTGAGAGTGGGACAGTGAGAGTTGTTAACAGCTTGTTAAACAAGGCTGCACCCCTCTGCTGGTCTCATCACATCCCATGCTAATGTGCTCAGCTTTTATGTTCTAGATACAGAGAAATTTAATTTATAATGTCCCACATTTCCATACTCTCAGTGACTCCCAGTTTATTCTGAGATGTTTGTGCGGAATTGAAACAAAGAGATCCTTTTTATGAGAAAGTGTTGAGAGGAAAACAAGAACAGAAACGTGCCGCTCAGGAAGGATTCATGCACTTCTAAAACAAATCAAGAAAAGTGAACTGATTTCACGTGTGCTGCACACTCCACCAAAAAGAAACCAATGACTGAACAGGAGAAGGAAGAAAATATTGTTGGTAAATTATTATATAGAAATGGAACCAAACTAAGCTTCTAGTTACACCTGATATGATAAATGTTCAGATTCTGGAGGGTTTGATTGCCTCTAAAGGCCAAACTTAGATGTTGTGATTTACGGTATAAACTGTGTAAGAAGTGTCTAAAGAATAAAGATAGAAAAACCTGTTAAAGGCATAGTTCACTGAAAAACCATTGTTTTAATGATTATTTTTGATTATAATGGGTCAGAGTTTTTCATGCAGGCTGAACATGAAAATAGTCTCCTCCACCTATGTCCTGCATTAGCTTCTGATAGAAAATAGACTCTAGGTGAAACTCTAGGATTAGAAAATCCTGACAGATCTACGTCACACTGTCACTGAACATTCATGGACTCACCCATCTAGACTCATGACGGGGAAGGCTGTTGTTGGTTTAGCGTCCAGGAAACAGCAGAGAACGTCTCGGCTAGTAGAAGCTAACCGTTAGCATTAGCAACTCCACCACACAGCAGAACAACAAAGTTTTAAACTCACCAACAGTTGTCTAAAAAGTTCAAAATGACTAATTTGAGTTAAACAATGTAAAATATATTTTACTTGTTAATTTGTAGGTCTGTATGGGAACACAGACACACAAATACAGAATTTCTGCTTAGTTTGTGTATGCTTGATTTGACCAACAAAGGTCACGCCACTGTGTTTATGTAAGTTGAAATTGTTGTAAAAAAGCATATTGTTATTTTCATCAGACCATGACTGAGTGCACATCAAAAGGCATTTTTCACTGTTGTATCAGCTGCAGATGCCAGGCAAAAAAAAATCACTCAGCACTCGTTCCGTCATGAATGACAAAATATTTTGCTCCTCAAAGCCTTGAATCTGGGCCGGCTGCACCACTGGCTTTAACTTTCTCTGAGGAGGTTTTTAATGACTGCGGTCCAAAGAATGCAACTGTGAACAAGGAGAGGAGTTCATGACTCAGAGAGACCTGATGACTCAGGCTTGAGCTTGCTCATATTTCAGTTGAATGCTCTTTCATGTCACCATGAAGACAAAGCAGCCACCACTGAGGCAGAATGGTGAGAGTCAGCTGTAGGTCCTGACTTACGTCAGCACGAACATTCTACTAACACAAATCCAAACCTCTCCGAAGCGTTGGCCTGTTAGAGTGCCCTGATGAGAATACAATTCTTTTGCTCTAATTTGCAAATCCTTGAAGCTCAGCAGATTTTTATTATGCTTTAAAGCATATTATCCTTTAAAGTCTTAGATGTAGAAATGTAACGTGGAAGTTAAAATAAAATGAAACTGACACTACCCCTAGAAGCTGGCTGCAGTATGAGGTTTAAGCCCCACCCCCTCCATGTATATGAATAGGACATTGTCCACGCTATAACACAAAAACACATCTCAGATCATTCATCCAAGGATGTTAGTTTTTCTTGTTTGTTGTTCTTGTTGTAGTTTAAGAAAGAAAATAAATGTAGACACACAGCAGCCAAAGCAAAATGATTTTACTCTGCAGGTCGGTCCAGCCACGCTCCATTGGAACCTCAGCAGCTCTACCACTGGCCTGAACTGTCTTATGCCAATCACAGCACTTTACTGGTTTGGTACGCGGGATGATGCAACAGAGCAGAACAACTAAGATGGTAGCGGCTGGTTTAAAACAGCTTTGGCATCAACTCTGGACTATTTAGACCTGGGCTTTTCTTTGAGTCAAGAGCAGATAGAGGTACTTAAAGTCTTTTATTTAGAAAAAAGTTGTATTTGTGTCTTCTTCAACAGTGTATGGTGGACCGCCCCGTAGTGGTGAGTACGTATTGTTGTTCGTTGTCCAATAGCATGTGGAGACAGTTTAAAAGACAACCGTAGATCCTGCCCCACGACTGACAGGTTATTTATTCACATACACTGCTCACAAAAATGAAAGGAACACTTTAAAGAAACACATTAGATACATCAGATCTCAATATGAAGTTGGATATCTATACAAATAACGACAGGGCAATGTCTTAGGAACAAAAGGATGCCAAGTCTTTTAATGGAAATACAAGTTTTCAGCCTACAGAGGGCTCAATTGTGTAGACACCCTAAAATCAGAGTGAAATGAAGATGTGGTAGGCTAGTCCATTATTTCAAAAACTTAATTTCTGCAACTCAAAATGCTTTTCAGTATCTTGTGTGGCCCCCACGAGCTTGTGTGCATGCTTGACAACGTCGGGGCATGCTCCTAATGAGACAACGGATTGTGTCTTGTGGCATTTCCTCCCAGATCTGTGTGAGGGCATCCCTGAGCTCTTGTACAGTCTGAGGAGCAACCTGGCGCCGCCTAATGGACCCAAACATAATGTCCCACAGATGTTCTATTGGGTTCAAGTCAGGGGATCGTGAAGGCCATTCAATTGTTTCAATTCCTTCATCCTCCAGGTACTGCCTGCATACTCTTGCCACATGAGGCCGGGCATTGTCGTGCATTAGGAGAAAACCAGGACCTACTGCATCAGCGTAGGGTCTGACAAAGGGTTCAAGGATTTCATCTGGATACCTTATGGCAGTCAGAGCACCATTTCCTAGGCAGTAGAGGTCTGTGCGTCCCTCCATGGATATGCCTCCCCAGACCATCACTGACCCACCACCAAACCTGTCATGTTGAACGACGTTGCAGGCAGCATAACGTTCTCCTTGTCTTCTCCAGACTCTTTCACGTCTATCACAGGTGCTCAGGGTGAACCTGCTCTCGTCTGTAAAAAGTACAGGGCGCCAGTGGCGGACTTGCCAATTCTGGTGTTCTTGAGCAAATGCCAGTGGAGCTCTACGGTGCTGGGCAGTGAGCACAGGGCCCACTACAGGACGTCGGGCCCTCAGGCCATCTTCATGAAGTCTGTTCCTGATTGTTTGGGTAGAGACATTCACACCAGTGGCCCTCTGGAGGTCATTCTGTAGGGCACGAGCAGTGCTCAGCCTGTTCCGCCTTGCACAAAGGAGCAGGTATCGGTCCTGCTGATGGGTTGTGGACCTTCTACGGCCCTGTCCAGCTCTCCGAGAATAACCGCCAGTCTCCTGAAATCTCCTCCATGTTCTGGAGATTGTGCTGGGAGACACATTAAACCTTCTTGCTGCAGCACGTGTGGATGTGCCATCCTGGAGAAGTTGGACAACCTGTGCAACTTCTGTAGGGTTAAGGAATCGCCTCATGCTGCCAGTAGAGATAATTACTCAAGCCAAAACTAGCACGAGTGGAAAACCAGCCAAAAAAGATCAAGAGGGAGAAACTTGAAATGACCTCCACATGTTAAACCAGTCCTGTTTTGAGGGTTTTGTAATTGTTGCCACTTTAGTGCACCTGTCGTTAAGTCCATGAACACCAATACAGCTGAAAGTGATTAACAATGCCCTCAGCTGCTTAATCAACCAGAAAATTATCAGACAGGTTTCATTGATTTCATGCCAGGCCCAATAAAAAAAGTGTTCCTTTAATTTTTGTGAGCAGTGTATATAGGATGCCTTGCCAGGCTAAAGGTATCATGCTATTTTACACCTTCCAGAGCAAAGAAAGGCTCAGTATATGATAAAATATTACCATTGGCACTGAGATGTCATTTTTTATGAGATATGATATTTTCGTGAGCCATATCCCTTCAACCTGTAAATAAGACGCTTGGATATGATGAAACCTTGCCTCCCCACGTGACTTCCACAATAGTACACAGCTGCAGACCCAGAGACAGCAGATTCACGCTATCATGTGCCACTCATCAATTGCCAAGAGCCTTCCTACTTTGTGGGTTTTTCATGAAGGAATAACAATATAACATGGTCAAAAGCTCCAAAAAGTGGATTTTGCTTGATATATGACCTTCGAAATATCTATTTGTAATTAGTTATTTGATTTTGAAACAAGCTGTTGGTGTGTAGCACAACTTTTTTACCCATGTTTGTAGCTGTGCTGCTCATTCCAACAGATGTATTACGAGTTCTACCTCATAGTGAAATTGACTCATCAGGCATTCAAATGATGTCAGATACATCGCTAATAATCAATGTGTCAACAAAAAATAATCAGACAAACATAAATTGTCTTACTTTTTGAGCTAAGCGCAAATCTTCGTAAATCTAAATCCATGGCCTCCAACTTTTTCCCCTTCTTGCTCCGACTCACCTCTGCATGTGAAGTTTGCTAATTTATCACTTTTTGTAGTTTTCGATAAGTCTTTGTTCCATAGAAATTAACAAGCACCACTATGTCTCACATCTCTGCTCAGGGGAGATACGTTTGAAGCTGCTGGTTGTAGGAGTTTACTTTTTTATTTTAACAAGAAGACTCGGATGTGTTGAGCTGGATAACAACCTTAAAGTCCTTGTTCAGGCAGTCTGAGTGCAGCAGCTCATCCTTTGAGATCCCAAACTTTTTGTCATCTTTCTCCAGGATGTATTTGTCTTTGCTCAAATCAGCTTCCAGACAGGTGAGAGAGAGACTGATGTCTGCAGGGATCTGGGTTTTAATTGAAACGCATCAATCCAAGTGAAATACAAAGTTTTACATTTTGCTTTTTTAATTCTGAACAGAGACACTAATCGCAGCTTTAAGTGTAACTCAGACTGAACATAACCATTTAATGTGTGGGTATTTTGTGAGCTGAAAACAATTTTTATTTTATAATTCAACCATTGCCAAAATGTAGTTTAATTAGCTAATGGCTTTTGATTGGGACCAGAAAAAAGGGGATTACTTTCTGTCTTGAAATAACTCCAGTCTGAAAGTTTGAAACATTTATCATTTCCTGTACTCCTTTATTCCTTTACTACTTCCTGTGCAGCTTTGGGAACTCCCTTGGGCCCAATCCCAATACTCACACTTCCACCCTTGCACCCCTCTATTGCACGTTCCTGTCCAGGGATGCGAGTGCGTAGTGTCCCGATTCTCAAGTGTGGACCATGATCCGCACTTTGCCAAAGTCCGCATTAATGCACACTTCAGCATAGGGTATTACCCACAATCCATTGCTGCATGAGAATTTTGAGAAAAAGGTGGAGCAATGGCTCAAGTGCTCTTTCTGAAAATATGTACTTTCAACATATTATCGAAATATTGTGTATTTTATTATTGTGCATAAATGATTACAATAAAATGCTTCTCTGTTGGGAAGATGCTTTACATGTTTGTTGATAAGTTTTGTTAACTGATAACGGTGCTGGCGTGTATTTTTGGACATGACATGTCATAATGTAGTCACTTGTTTTAATATCATTCAGTATAATTTTACAGACTGCAGAGTTAAAGGAGCTCTCCGGAGTATTTCTTTTATCTGATGGCACCATCTAGTGGCTGACAAGCGTATCACACCAATAGTCCGTTGTTTAGAATTTTTAAGATGGCGACTGCATGTTTCTTGTTTATGAATGTGTTTCTGTAGCCGACAAACAGAGTTAAAACACGTTGTTTTACAAGTATTCTCATGTCATGTTGTGTTGTCATATATTTGTATTTTAAAAATTTCCTTGTCTGTGAAAAGTTAATCAACTCTGCTTCAGCCGAGGTACTTCCTTAAATTTGAAGCGGTAGTCTAACGCTATTGGTTAGTTCTGGTCGCCAATCCGTTTCCTATTGCACGGATTTTACGGGGCAGGGGGCGGGTTTAGCAAAAAAAAAAGACGTATCGCTTACATTAACCCCCCCACAATGACTAAAATGCTGTGCATCAAATAAACACTTGATCAGTCAACACAAATACATCACACTACATGATAAGACAATCACTTTTACGGATTTCTGAAAAATCATACATAATTCCTGAATGGGGAAAACTCCGGATTGCTGCTTTAACAATAAAATGTTGGGATTAAAAATGAGAGAGCATTTTTCCCTTCCCCTTCATTAGTGTCTACAGGAGCGGTTCATCACTAAATCAAACAAATCAGCTGTGTTCATTATCTAAAACATGCAGGAAACATGCAGGAAACATGACTGTCCTGCTACTGTGAAGTTGCAAGTGGCCACAGAGGGCGGTGGGGGTCTGAGTGACATTTCATTAATCTTGCAAAGGGTCATTTTAGCACATACTGGCTCAAGAAACTAATTTAAAAATATGAAAAATTTCATAGTCTGCCTTTAATAAAGATGAAAATGTAGCACAAACAGTGGCCGGCATCCCGGCATGCATCATGATCAACGAGGCAATGCTCACTGTCCCAATTTGGCAATTATTTGCACACTTGTGTACTACGCACTCGACGACTTACTGTGCAATTTCTCCAAGTGACCATCGCTGAGGACAATAGGGTGCAGTGCGAGTATTGGGACAGTGCCTTGCTGTGCAGCTTTTACCATTTCCGTTGCAGCCTGCAGCACTTCCTGCGCAGCCTATACCACTTCCTGTGCAGCTTTACCACTTCCTGTGCAGCCTATACCACTTCCTGTGCAGCCTATACCACTTCCTGTGCAGCCTATACCACTTCCTGTGCAGCTTTACCACTTCCTGTGCAGCTTTACCACTTCCTGTGCAGCCTATACCACTTCTTGTGCAGCCTATACCACTTCCTGTGCAGCTTTACCACTTCCTGTGCAGCCTATACCACTTCCTGTGCAGCTTTACCACTTCCTGTACAGCCTATACCACTTCCTGTGGTCTATACTACTTCCTGTGTAGCATTTACCACTTATTGTGTAGAATAGAATAGAATAGACTTTATTGATCCCACAGTGGAGAAATGAACTCGTTAAGGCAGCATACACTTAAAGAATAGGAAAACATAATACAGGTAAATACACAAAGGCAGTAGGCTATTATTGTAACCTTCAGCAATTAAAAAAATGAATAAAAATTAAAAAATTGAGTTTCCAAGAAGAATCAGCATAAAGGACCCAGATATGCAAATGTGCATCTAGGTATTGCACACATACTGAATATAGTGTAGTCTATACCACTCCCTGTGCTGCCTGGGGAACTTCTTGAGCAACCTACAGCACAACCTGTGCCGTGTGGGGGTGCACATGCACCATGACAAGTGATGCCACAAAATAGGAGTTGTTTCTACATAGCAGTCCTCCCCTCACCTGAATGAGTCCATCACTCTCTCCAGAACTAATCTGTTGCTTCACATGGAGGCTGAAATACCCTACATACTTTGAAGTTCCTTTCCAACCTTGAAAGTTTTTAATTGAGCAAACTTAATTTCCTCCTATCAAGGTTGTCAGTAAATAATTTTTAGAAATCTTCAATAAGCCATGGCCACTCTTATAAACACATCCCATGAGACCTTGTTGGGACAGACAACCCTGGGATAAGTAAACTGATAGTTGGGTGAATAAATCTGAGGTAATGCTGATAGCGTTGAAGTTAGGGTTACACACTTCAGGATTTTCCTATCTTTTGTCTTCATATGAAGATGTTGACACCTTTTGTTCTCTTATATTTACACATTTTTATAAATATTAAACCTAATTTTGATTTTTTTGTTGGATTAATGAGGTCCCACTAATAACAAATAAGTGCATAAAATTAAAAATACACACCAAACAACAGTTTGGATCTCATGAGGATAAAAGTGCTTTTAAAAATTCTCCTTTAACTTTATGAATCTGATATTAAATCCCTCCAGGACCAAGCCTCTCGTCCATTAAACAAGAGAACTTCCTCCTTTGGAAAGCTGCAAACCTTTTTGTCTTTGCTGTTTATCCCCACCAGCTCCTCCACAAGGTCACAGCTGCCCGGCCCCAGCTGGAACAGTGACTTCTGCGACCCGCTGACCCCACATATGGAGGTGCTACCGGCTCCAGGAGAGAAAGTTAAACCTTAATCTCACTCGCCAGGAAATTTGCTTGAAGTTTCTTTGACAGGTGGGGTTTTAATTATTAAATAAAAGCTGGGCTCACATTTGGTTTAGCCACCAATAATTCATTTTTTAACAGCAACAACTTTCACCCAAAACCAGCAGCAAAGTGCAGATGTTATTTTATATATATCTGCTTTCCTGCTGGTTGTGCATGAAAACACATTTTCTCAATTAAAAGTCTCAGCAGCTCACTGCTCCATAAAGTCAAAATGTACCTTTTTTTCTTTAAATCTAGCATGCGGCGGTGCAATTTGTTTAAATCAAGAGAGCCAGACATAGAGAAAGTGTTGTTTATGTCCGATCCAATTATTCCTCTGTACTCCCGTCTCAGGAGACATCACCTTTCCTATGATAAAAGGTTTTCTGAGGCGCCCAGCACACGCCATACGGAGAAATCACCTATTAGAGAACAAGTTTCATTCTGTGCAGCTTTGAGCAAAAACAAAGAAGAATTTTTATAATGAGAAGAGGGGAAAAGTGTCAGGACATATAGACTGTTAGCTGGAACCAGCAGGAGAATGAAAGGCTTGGAAAACTCTGGTTTTCACTAAACAGTCACAAACTTGTAGCCATGGAAACCGGTAATTAACACCTATTTGTTCTGGAGATGTGAGGGTGCTGCTCCTGATGAAGGCACATGTGTGTGTTCACCATGCAGAAGAGCATCTAGTGGACGGCTTCTGTTGACTTATTCATACATTTGATTGAAAGGGAGCACAATACGGATTCAGATATGCAGAACACAGAAAAGCATCGGGGGGCACAAAGTTTTCATGCAAATATTAGGACAGACAGTGAAAAACTACATTTCAGAAAGAAATTCCATCATAAACAGTTTTCTTCAAAAAGCAATCCAGAGTTTTCCCCTTTCAGGAATCATGTATGATTATTCAGAAATCCGTAAAAGTGATTGTCTTATCATGTACTGTGAGATGATGTAAGCGATACGTCTTATTTTTTTTTGTTAAACCCGCCCCCTGCCCCATAAAATCCGTGCAATAGGCGACCAGAACTAACCAATAGCGTTAGACTGCCGCTTATGTGCTTCAAATTTAAGGAAGTACCTCGTCTGATGCAGAGCGGATGAACTTTTCACGGACAAGTAAGTCTTTAAAATATAAATATATGAAAACACAACATGACATGAGAATAATACTTGTAAAGCAACGTGTTTTAGCTGTTTGTTGGCTACAGAAGCACATTCATAAACAAGAAACGTGCAGTCTCCATCTTAAATTACCAAGTCGACCCGACTATTGGTGTGATACGCTTGTCAGCCACTAGATGGTGCCATCAGATAAAAGAAATACTCCAGAGAGCTACTGTAAGAACAGGGGAACAACAAAAACATGCTGGATACCAGATCTCCAGGATCGGGACTGAGAACCCCTGCCACAGACAGAGCTCATTCGTAAGGAAGAATCGACGGTTGTCTTTCAAAAATATTTGCACGGAATTAGACAACAAACTACATGACCGATTCATTGCTACGGATGTAAGTCAACGGGGCATTCCGCCATACACCAAAGAAAAAGACACAAATCCATCCTTTTTCTAAATAAAAGACTTTAAGTACCTCCATCTGCTCTTGACTCAAAGAATAGCCCAAGTCTAAATAGTCCAAAGTTGACACCAAAGATGTTTTAAACAAACACCTGTTCCTGAGCCAACGCCATGTTTGTAGTTTTTCTCCGTGGCAGCTCTGGTGCTAAGCCCGCCCAACGTCTCTCTACAAACATAGAGCGCTGTGATTGGCCCAAACTAAAATTGTTTGAGCCAATGGTAGAAAAATGTCGTCTGCAAGGCTCAAATCCAAAGCCTAAAATCCCATCATACATGTGAAAAAAGTTCAAGGTTTTCTTTTTTGCATTTTTTTTCTTTGATCTGTTGCAAAAATCATGCCCCACACTTCCACACTGAGCTTCACTTCGAGGTATTTTTAAAGGGTTTTCACAAGTAGTGCAGGTAGTTGCATAAGGTTAGCACATAAACTAGCACCCCCTAGTGTTCGTTAATGAAAGCAAAAGTGAAAGTTTGTCTTTTTAGCACCTTAATCTAACTGCTGAAATGTCTCCTCAGCCTTCATTAGTGTCTACAGGAGCGGTTCATCACTAAATCAAACACATCAGCTGTGTTCATGATCTAAAACATGCAGGAAGCAGACTGCAGCACCAGGTATGTGACCTCAATTTTACTAAGTCCAACAGGAACCGGACCGGCACTCTGAAGTTGCAAATGCGGTATTCTGGCCACAGAAGGCGGTGGGGGTCTGAGTGACATTTCATTAACCCTGTAAAGGGTCATTTTAGCACATACTGGCTCAAGAACATGATTCAAATATAAAAAAGTTGCATAGTATGGCTTGAACTAATGCTGTTTTTCTAGATAAGATTTTTACTTTCTTAGACATTAGTTTTTGCAGTGTAGGACTACAGTACAGGCTCACACTGACCATCGTCACCATGTGAAAGACTGTGTGTGTGTGTGTGTGTGGGTTGCATCATGTGTGGCAGCCTGCTGCTTTCAGGTGTTCTGACGGTGAAACAGCAGTTTAGCCGTGCAGCGGCGGTTCTGTTGGACCTGCAGCTGTTTCCTGTTTCTGCAGCTCTTTAGAGACAATCAAGTGTTTAAATTTCAGTTCAAAATCATCTGATCTCACATTTTCACTACAGATAAACAGGTGCAAATGAGCCTTTTCTCTTTATTTTTACCTTCACATTCTAATCTTTAGCCCAGAAGTAGGATGCTTCATTTAATCTCCACTAGAAATAGTCCCCAGCCTTATGAGCACTTAGAGCCGTGTGTGTGTGTGTGTTTTCAGTAAACCCTAAATGCTGCCAGAGCTATTCAACAGTCTGCACTCGGTTTTTGTCTCCTTCAGTTTTAAATTTTAATGGCTGATATTAAGTAGAGGAAGCACCTTTTTAGAAAAGACTGGTGCAGCTTGCAGGTGCATTTTCTTTCACCTTGACAAAAGGCAATCTTTGATGAAATCTTTTTATTAATTAGCGTTTTATATATTTGGACCCAAAAATGAGATCCTACATGCTATATTTCACATTTATGTGAATTCACTTTTAGCAGCAACATGACAGATATTAAAAAGGTGAAGCCTCACCTGCATTGACCTGCATCCAGTCTTTAATTAAAGTCTAATTGGACCAATGAAAGGTGCAGATAGCTACCGCTCTAAAGCTGCCAGTTCACTGGTAATTCTAGCAGATGTCAACGTTTGTAAAACCTGGATTAGGACCACTTAGATTGCACACTTTAATTACGGTTCCTCCATATTGAGGCTGATTAGAAGATGCTTAAATGTGAGAGTTTTGGCAAAGCAGGAAGCTGCATGTTCAGAAACGTACAGCTAGCACCTGTTCACTGAACACATCTGAAGGGAAGAACCTCGATTAGATTTGGTCAAATGGAACAATGGCAACCCACGTTCGTTCTTCAGTTCTAGAGTAAATCTGACTTGATTGATGAACTCAGAATTTTCAAATATGATGATGCAAATGATTTTTATATAAATTAGTTTGTTCGCCAACAAATGTAATTGTCATTAATGGACGTAAATAGTGTCAGGAGCTAGCTGTAGCTTTTTCTGACAGTTTAGGCACACAGAACAGATAAAGGTAACACTGGAAATATGAGAATCTGGAGCAAAAGTCCATTTATGCCAGTAATCCAGCTCAGACTGAGAGACCATCTAAAGGCTCAGGAACCCTTTGCAGGTGTTTAGGACCCATTAGATGATTAGAGTATGACACTTTGACTCTAGAATATTGAACCTTTTCACAATATTTAAAAGCCATTTACACACTAGCATCAGCTCCACTCTGCTCCGCCCCGCCTGCCCCAGCCTGGCTGCGTTCGTTCCACACTACGTAGGAATGCAAAACGTAATTGAGCACATGGGCGGTCTCCAATGTGGGCACACAAAATTGGAAGATATCACAAAGCCAAATGCAAAGTTTATGGCGATGTTTATTAATCTAGAAAACAACTTTAATGTTTGAGGGGACGTGTGAGAATATGTGTAATGACAAGGTAGCAGTAGCAACACCTGCTAACATGTTTTAGATCATGAACACAGCTGATTTGTTTGATTAAGCGATGAACCGCTCCTGTAGACACTAATGAAGGCTGAGGAGACATTTCAGCAGTTAGATTAAGGTGTTAAAAAGCCAATTTTCACTGTGGTTTTACTAAAGGACACTAGGGGGTGCTAAAAGCAAGCCAAAACTGCCAAGTCTGCCTTTAAATTAGGCTATACTGAATTTAATGCTTTTTTAATACTTTAAGACCACGTAGCTGTAAAACTGAATGAGTTTCTGATTGCACCAAAACAATTTGCTGCAGCATGAAAAAAACATTAAAATTTTTCCTCCAGTTCTCAAAACCTCCAGAACCATGAAACCATAAAATTGCAATAATGACTTTTGAAATAAAGGAAATAAACACCAGTAGATGTAGAGAAGCTCTGCAAAAATCTGGCATTCAGTTCTAAAGATTTATTCCTATTCCTATATTTAGCAGTTTTATACAAACACATTTTCCTTTTGGTGCCTATGCTCTGCAGGATTTATGCTCTCTAATATGCGTATTTTGGGTCAAACCACAGTTTTAACCCAAAGACGAACGTGGGGGTGTCTAACCGCTCTTATTTTACAAGCACAAGAAATATCTGCATCTGCTAAACTTTATTATCCACCCAATAAATTAAAAAAAATGTTTCTAGTTGGAAAGGTTTTAGAGGAAAATGACTTCCCATACATGATGGATGCAACACGTTTTCAACCCTCGACACATAAAAGCAGAAGAACAACAACTTCATCCTGACGTCCTCCACATGAACCCTTCACTTCTGCAATAACAAATCACATTCTGACATTTGGGGCTTTTGAAAAATCTAGGGTGGAACACCGTTTTATCTTCCAAATGTGGTTAATTGTCACAGTGAGTTAGGATTGAGCCGATGTGGCTTTCCAAGCAGGGACAAGAGATCGTAGACATAACTCCTGGATGTGGGAAGAGCTGGACTTTGGTCAAATGCAGGAATTTGGGAGAAATAGCTCATTTTGGAATTAACTTGTGCGGATCCTGGATTTCCCCCAGCTGAACGCTAAGCCGTGGCGGCTACAAGATGCTGCTAGCTTTCCTGATAGGAATAAGAGGATACGTTTTTGGAGTGGAGCCAGAATTAGTCACGTCTGAACCGGCGTGGATGATGGACCACTCGTGGGAGGGTTTCTTTGGAATGAAGGAAGAGTGATCTCTCAAATCAAATGGCTCTTTTATTTTCAAAAAGCTTCACTTAAGTATTTACAGTTTGTGCAAAAACATTTAAAGGTTTCAAGGACTTTACATTGTAAGTTCAACCTCAAGGCACATACATGGAACAACATCAATAATTCATGAGAACAGAAAAGTTAACTTTGGTTCCTAAGAAAACGTCTCAGTGTGTGTGTGTGTGTGTGTGTGTGTGTGTGTGTGTGATGGCTAATGTAACACTGCAGCGTCTAAATGAGAAGCCGGTATTCCAGCATAGCCATTTTCTGTGCACCGTGAAATTCCAGCCTACTTCCTCTAAACCACATGAAGAACTTTGGCGGCTGCGTCTCCACCACCTCTGCTCTAAAAAAGCAACAGGAAGCAACAAAAAAACTATCAGAGGATATGAAGCTAAATACAGTACATGCTATTATGAATGTGTGCTAACGCAGAAAAAGTGACATGAAACTTATAGTGTCGCGGTTTTTGGACTGACTTCTCTTGAGCGTGAGCCAACGAGCTTCCCGCCACGATGACTGTAAATATAAAACGACACTAGCAAGTCCTTTGCGTAATCCCATTGGTCACCCACATTCCTTAAAGCAAATCAGAAATAATGCAAGCAGCAAAACAACCTTCCCGCTCTGGTGGAATCATGTACCGTTTAATTCCTGGCACGACAGATGAACGCTCTCTCGTTAGCTGCAGTGTGTCATGCGTTGTGTTGGTATTGAAGAAATGTGCTTTGCAGTCTCCTCTGTTCTTCCTCCCACTAAACTCTCCCTTCTCGCTCTATAATCATTCAGTCCTGTTCATAAGGCAGATATCCATGTCCGTTCCACGTTCACTAACAGGGGCCTGGCCAGCATGTGACTCCTGCTTGGTTGGTATAAACACTATTAGCTTGTGGTAAACTGCTGCGTGGGATGCTGATCAGGGGCATCCTGGTGTTTTATGGTGGACATTGTGTGCTGATATGTGGGTATTGATAGAAAACGTCAAGAGAATAGAAAAATCAAAGATACTTTGATAACCACAGAAGAAATAAAACCTTTGACAAATGAAGACTTCAGTTGCAAAACCAGATAACGCCATTTTTGTAAATAAATAAAAAAATGCATCTCTTTATAATTTACTTCATGTGATGTCAGTCAAAATGAAGTTTGGTGGTTTTGATCAAAAATGGCTTTTATCTGGTTTTGTAAACGAACTGTCTGCTTTGACCCCCAAATCACCGGTTGACATTTACATTCATTCATATTGACTTTCTGGATTTGAGCTCAAGACCCCAAACTCACAGTTTCACAATCCATGATGGGATCCTAGCCCCCATTTAAGACTGCTACATCAAACTCTAATGAAAAGCATGTTTGGATGACCGCTATGACGCTACAGCTGGTTAGCTCATTATGAAAATGCAGAAAGCATTGCTAACTCGGTCCAAATGACATAATGTTGCTGGTGGTCATCTTAAATGAATCTGTGTGATTAAAAGGTACATTTTAGTGGATTTAACTCATGGATCCATCTACCTAAAGCAAAGGATTCACAATAAACCTTAAGTTCAACAAAAGCACAAACGTTCAGCCTTTAAATGAAACAATAGAAATTGGGTAAGCAGGTAACTGCGTATAGATCCGAGTGTGCTAACATTAGAATGGATCACACACAGATTTAACCCCTAATTTAGCTAGCTTTATTTTAACATATATTTGGCTATTTTGTCAGCCAATTATTGTCAATCAATCATTTTTTATTCACTTGGAGCAAAGAATTAACATTAAAAAATCCACTTTAAGCCAAAAGTCATAAAAAGATGAAACTGTTAATATGTCTAAATAAGATACTAAAGCTGATTAGATTTAACTGAAAAGTGTATAAAAAATAACCTTTTTGACTGTTTTTAACCTTCAAAGTTATTTTTAGCACAGACAGCAGAGTGATGCCAGAGATTGATTTTTAAAGAACATACTTTTCATTCATTTGTTTCTTAAATGAAAGTCTAAATGTTTAATAAAACAGGGAACAGGGGTGGTTGTAAAGCCACGGGGCTTTGCCCTGGGAACGCCTACGTAATAAACCGTATGAAGTCTAACCTTCTGGCTGTTTTCAGGAGTTCGTAACGCCTCTGATCCATTCTCTATATGACGCTACAACAGCTTAGCTTAGCTTCAGAAACACAGAACTGAGCAAATTATAGATATTTTTGTCTAACAATGAAAAACAAACATGGAGTTTTACGTAAAAACTAATAAAAAATGCAAAACTATTAAAACCTTGGTAAGGACACATTTTTTAACAGTATTTACCGTTAGAACATCTTCTGGGCTCAGAATCAGCTACTTGACTTGTCGAGTCCGCCATTTTACACAGTCCCAGCCTCGCCTTGCCGAGCAAATGTTTACCGCAACGATGCCCTCTAGTGGCTGGTAGGTGTAAACATAAACCCAGTGTCGTGCCCGTCAAAATAAAATTTTGATTCTTATTTTTTTTTAAATATAGCTTTTAAACGAAAACCTGTACATTCATTCTGCACACCTCTAAACACCCCGCTGAGGTATTCATTTTTAAAAATATAGCTTTTTATTAAAATGTTCCATATTCTACCTTTAAGGGCGTCTCAAATCAACTGAGCTGTTGTGGGAATTTCAGTAAGCACAACTCATTTGGAGCTGCTTTGACAGCGGAGGTAAGTTCTCTCCGAGCTAATCTCAACGATCTGGAACAAGTGTATTACGAGCCCTTGAAAGTGATTCTGCTTTAAACGTTCCACCTACTCCGCGCGCCGTCTTTCAGCAGCCGAGTTAACCTCCATCCTCCACCGTGAGCCTGGTGCAGCCACGTGAAAGTAACATCTTATTTTTCTGCCTTTTTTGGTTGGGGATTATGGTGGGGGGGTCGTCTTTAAACTTGGCTCCTGAAAATCAAACCTTGTCAGATCAAATGAAGTCTTAAGAAGAGCCTAATGAAGAGCTCTCACATGTGAAGAGCTGCCAGCACAGCCGCCTGCTGAAGGGCAGGGAGACGGTTTTAATTGAGCCCATGCAGGGACCAGAGTGTGGATTCAGGAACGGACAGAAATAGAAAACGGGTGAAGAAAAGTGGACGGAGTGCAGATCAGCCTTGCAGCTACAGCTACTTTGAAGTGAGCAGGTGCGTTGTTGGAAATGAGCAAACCATAAATGAATGAAAGTGTCTCATAAAAAGATAGATGAGGACGAGGCAGCGTTTATGATCACAGGCGGGGTGAAATCTCCACATAATTCACTCATTTATCACCGTGGCTGATGAACACCAGGACAGAGATGAAATATGCGGGTGTATAATTAGCGTTATGTGTGAGCCGTCTCAAACGTCATCGAGCTTTCCTCAAACTCAAATATTCACTCACAGACAAATCTTCAGGCCAAATCTATATCATTTATGCACCAAACACTGAAAACACTGTTAGTGTTAAATGCTTCCATGTCATTAAGTAGCTCGATGAGCACAGTGCTGTTTGAGCGTGAGTAATGTTGTCTGAGTAATGGGCTCCAGGGAATGGTGGAGGTAAACTGATCCCACCACCCTCTCTGCCTCTGTCCCACACACACCGCTGAAGCTAAAGCTGCCCTCTTGTGGCCAAAGTCAGACAGAAACACAGGAAACTACATGACTCCCTCACAGGAGCCGTCAAACCCCAGTGCATCTCATTACAAACAGGAATCCATTCTTGCTTTTAAGTTGACTTTAATGATTTCTGCTGAGAAAAAGCCCAAACTCCTCCAGAGGCCGCCTTCACAACAAAGATGCTTTTAGTCAAATGGCACTTTTGGGAAATCTCAGCTCAAGGTTTTCCAACAACACTATTCCAACTGACCAGATGTCCACGGCGCCCTGTGTGTGATCATCACTTCCTGTCTAACTACCACCAGTAAGAAAGTGCACTTTGATTTCTTTTACAACACCAGCGGTGTTTGGATTCCCCGTGCTGTTGTTCTGAAGGGGGTGGGGGTACAAAACCAGAAAAGGCCATATTTTGTTTCTGTGGTTAGCAAAGGATCCCAGCCCTCTAAAGCGCCCCGAGCCTTGCCGAGGCTGACTGTGTGTGTGTCCGAAACCTCCACCCAGGGTGATTGTACGGATCCAAGATGGCGTACAGTACTGACCCATTAAACCCTGCTGGTTATAGAAAAGAAACTCTTGAATCATTCTGAAGATAAAAAAGATAGCAGAGAATTCCACATTATTATCCACAGTATAAATTACAGAGTAGACGGAACTTGGAAATATATATGGTACAGTTATATCTCACTAGATTTTTTGTGTTTTTCCACACAAACTCTGTGTGTGTGTGTGTGTGTGTGTGTGTTTATCTGATTGTTCCTGGAGTCTTGGAGCAGAGCGCTGCATCACGTATGGCAGAACTCTGTGCTGGGCACATTGCTGCTCTTGCAGTATGCTATGCTGTTGTTACTGAGGTGACAGTCTCTGAACCCAATGCCCCCGTTGGGCGTGTAAATGGGCTGAATACGGAAATCTCCCTTCAGCAGCTGCTCATTGTTCAGAGCAACTATCTGGAAACTGGTCTCAGTCATCTCCAGAATGGAGTTATCCTTCTTGGTTCCCGCCTCGCAGTAGTCGTCTTTTCTCCTACCGCGGTTGTATTTCCACTTGGTCGAAGACGAACGGTTCTTCCTGTGCATGTGCCAGCAGAAGACGCCCAACAACGTCACCAGGATGACAAAAATAGCCCCACCTATGATCCCAGCCATTAGCAGCGTGGAGTTGATGCTGTCCTGAGGGGCTTGCTCCCTGCCAGGAGGCTTAGTGGACGGAGGTGGCTTGGTCCTGGCCTCGGAGCATATAGTATCCTCCCCAGGCCTGTAGGAGTTCAGGGTGTCCAGAACGTGAACACAGATGCGATAAATTGAGCGTGGCTCCAGGTTGGCGAGGCTGATGTGTCGCCGTTCCCCGCTCACCGTCCTCTCCCGCATCCCCTCATTTATTTGGCTTTGGCCCCTCTTGACCCAAGTGACCTTGTAGGCCGTTACAGTGAAATAAGACACCCAGCTCACATCAATGTTGGTGGAGTTGACCACGTGGAAGGAGATCTGAAGCGGGTCCTCATAGGGGGGAAGGGGCCCGGGAGGATTATTATAGGTCGGAAGTAAAGGAGGGGAGGGGGAGTCGAAGGAGTAAGGGGTAGATGTGGTGATGAGGTTGGAGATAATGGTCGGTACAGAGGTGGTGGTAGGCGGGGGAGGGGGAGTGGAGCGGAGGGTGGGCCAGGCTGGCTGGTCGGGATTAATTGGGCATTCGATATTATCCAGCGTGAGCTCTCTGATTGTCATGCCACGCACCTTCTCCGGACTGGAGCACACAAACCCTCGAGCGTTGATGAAGGAAGGCAAAGACTTCAGCCACACCACCACCCACTTCACAGCACAATCACAGCGCCAGGGGTTGTTTCGCACCATCAGGTGCTTCAGGCTCGACAGGCCATCAAACACACCCTGTGTGAGTGTCTGAAGCTGGTTGAAGGAGATATCCAGCTTTTCGAGCCTGTTTAAGTCAGCAAACGCTGCTACGGGGATCTGGTCTATCTGGTTCTCCTGCAGACTGAGTCTGACCAGTGACTGGCTAGGTAAGAGGGGTGGGGGAAAGGTGAGAGAGTTTCGGGCCAGGGCTAGCTCACGTAGAGCTGAAAGATCCTGGAAAGTTCCTGGTGCAATGCCCTCGTCCGTCAGCAGGTTTCCATCCAGAAGGAGGCGCTGCAGGCGGGTCACATTCTGAAAGGCCTCCTCCGCAATGACAGCAATGCGGTTCTCATCCAACCGCAGCTCCTTTAAGTCCTCAGGAAGGCCAATAGGAACACTACTCAAGTGGTTCTTAGTGAGGAAGAGAAGTTTGAGGCTCAGCGCTGCCCTAAAAGCCCCGTCCTCCACCCCCACTGTGGAGATGGAGTTATCATCAAGATGCAGCTCCTCTAGTTTAGTCAACTGAGCTAGGGCACCTCGGGAAATTGTCTGAATATTGTTTTCCTGAAGATGCAGGACCTTGGTGTTTTTGGGGAGGTTGATGGGAAATTCATCTAGTTGGTTGCCATATAGATACACCGTCTCTATGGAGGCCAGGTTGTGAAGCTCCATAGGGAAGCCAGCATTGTTGATCTGGTTGTTGTGTAGGTAGAGGAACTTGTAGCCCTCCCCGATCCCCAGAGGCACTGACGTCAAGCTGCGTTCGTTGCAGTACACAAAGGTTTTGTCACAACGACATTCTACAGGACAGGAGGCAACAGGGCTGAACTGCATTTGGAGGCTTAGGATGACAGTCAACCAAAACTGCAGGAACGAAGCCCAATCTTTATTCCAGGGTCCAGCCAGAAACTCCATAATGGAAAAACAGAAAGTGGAAAAGGAAAACCAACAATAAAAAATAAAAATAAAATCAAAACGCCAATGACGTACGTATCCAGCAAAAACCAGACCCACAAAAAGTCCAGCTAGGAGAGTCTGGTGATCAGTTATTTGGTAGGAGAGCAGGAAACAAAGGGCGTAATCCTGTAAACGGTCTCATTTGTGGCGGCCGGCCCTCCGACTGACTCCATCCACGCCGAGACATCAAACCACAGCAAGACCCTTCACTCGATGCTCCATGCAGCGCTCAGCCAGGTCCAATTTGAAGACACGCAGTAGAAAGCTGCCACAGGCCTCGCTCGCCTGCCCGTCACACGCTGCTGGTCCCCGACCACCGCAGAGCCCGAGGGGGGTGACATTTGGATCCAGAGACCTGTGGGAAAACAAAGAAAAGCTAGATAACGAAGTTCAGAGGTGGAAAAAAGGGCCCTTACACACACACACTCACACACACAAGCACACACAAGCACACACACATACACACAAGCACGCACACACACACACACAAGCACGCACACACAAAGACACACACAAGCACTATAACACACACACATACACACAAGCACACACACAGACACACACACACACAAGCATGCGCACACACACAAGCACAGACACTCACACACAAACACTATAACACACACACACTCTAACACACATGCATGCACACACACACACATACAAACACAAATGCATGCACACACGCACATGCACACACGCACACAGACACAAACACGCACTCACACACACACATACAAACACACATGCGCACACACAAGCACGCACACACACAAGCATGCACACACACACACAAGCACACACACACACACACAAACACTATAACACACACACACTCTAACACACACGCATGCACGCACGCACACACACTCAGACACACATACAAACACACAAACGCATGCATCCACTCACACACATGCACATACACACACGCACACAGACACAAACACACACACGCATGCACACACACACGCATGCACGCACGCACTCACACACACACATACAAACACACATGCGCGCACACACACACACACACCACCTCCTTTTTGTCCAAATAGACACTACACACAACGGCCACTGCTCGTTTGGAATTTTTCGACTGGCTATGTTTTGAAAAAAGAGTCTGATAAATATTCAGAACAGCTCTTGCACATCCTGTTTCACAGAAATAAAGAAGGCTTTTATTCCCCCGCGCTCTATCAAAGGAGGTAATAGAGCATTGCAAGGACACACACTCGTGGATTCACTGGGCTTCTCAGCAACATCACTATGGCTTCATGGAAAACACGCTGAAAGAGATTCAGCTAATGCCAACATGGACGTCGGAGATATTTCCTGGTGAGAAGTCAACAATCCAGGGATACATTTTTCTTCTTTTACATTTTCAGCTGCTTGAGCAGAGGTTCTGGGCAGAGGTGCACAAGTAAACACACAAGTGCTTACAGTAAACACAGCGCTTCAGCTTGTTATTAGGCCCAATCCAGAATCCACTTTTTGGAGCTTTTTAAAATGTCATATTGTCATTTCCTCATGAAAACCCTTTGTGGCTGTATCCATGCATTTTACTGCCTCAGCTTAAATTTTTTCTAATTTAATTTCAGGCCTGCATCCAGGAGAAAGTAGTCCAAGTGCGTCATCAGGCCTTTCTCCTCCCCATGAAGCTAGTCTCAGAATCTGGAACCCACCTCTCCTGGAAGTAGGTCACTAACGTCCACTTTCTCCTAGCTGCGAGTATAGAGCGGTTAATTTCCTGCTGCAGTTGAGAATGTTTTAGTCTGACCTCCATGTCACAGACGACTGCTTTAAACCTCCACCGGTACCAGAGTGGATATTCTCAAAAATTACTTCTGCATTGGAGACAAAACACCGCCGTAAAAACCACGAGTCCTGTCCACAAAGACACACGTAATGGTCAGCACAGGACACGTCTGAGTCGACCTGTTTTGCTATGACTTTACACCGGTTCGATTCCCGGTCTCAGCACTAACTTTCTTCTTCTTTTTTAGCTACACTTGCCAGTTTTATGTTTTCAACCCTTTATTGGTAAATTGTTTAAAATAAAAGGACTAATCTATGTTTTACTTTCTGTGTTTCTTTAGCCAGTGTGAGTCCATGTGAGTAAATCACCTAAAATGCTGCTTGGAAATGACCAAAGCTTGCAGAAAAAAAATTAATAAAACTAAAATATTAAATAAATGAAACCTGCATCAGGACATGGCAAAACAAGATGAACACTAGACCACTATAACCAATACAGCAATTGACTTGTCTAGGACGCTGTTGTAGGTGCGTTTTGTTGGTGCGGGCGTTTCATTTCTGGGTATAAATTCAGGCTGACGAAAATAACTCATATTTAAGATAAAATAACATCTCACCAGTGCCAACGGTAATATTTTATCATATGAGCCTACCTTTGCTCTCAAGGGTTTAAAATAGCATGATCTGGAACTTTTAAGGAACTAGAGGAATAGAGGTGAATGCACCAGCTGTCAACAAACGAAATATTCCTCCTCCAGTAAATGATGGATATCCTGGGAGGATTAGTGCTCACACACAAGGCCGTTGGGTTATACTACCCCACACCCGTATGTGGTGCATTATTCTAACTATGACCCATCAAACACCTCTTCTTCTTTGACATGGACCTCAGATGGTGGTTGACATCTGCAGCTTTCAGCGAAACCGAAGCTCCTCCCTGACTCGACGTTGGATAACACCACGATGGGAGCGAGGGGTTGAATGTTAAGCACCGGAGCGGCTGGGAGGATGGATTCAGGCGTCACTGAGCCTCAAAATTTGGTAAATAGTCACTTTTTTTAGGGGCTGTGCATAAATTTAGGGTATGGCAGCCATGACAAGAGGAAAGTAATTCTATAGGAACATTCCCGTGGAAATCCTGCTTTGGGAAAACAATCCTCAGATACACGTGTGATCTACTTTTCTAAATTGAAAAGAGCTAAATTTAATCAAATAAGCTTCAGGGTGGTGTGTGTGTGTGTGTGTGTGTGTGTGTGTGTGTGTGTGTGTGTGTGTGTGTGTGTGTGTGTGTGTGTGTGTGTGTGTGTGTGTGTGTGTGTGTGTGTGTGTGTGTGTGATCAAATGCCACACACTGAACAGAATCAACAGCAGAAGGCAGCAGCAGCAAGAATATTATAGCAGCAGAAATCAAACCTCCAAGAATCCAAATAACCTTCAAATGAAGTTTTCTCCATCCAGCCTCACCAACGGTGTGTGCGTGCGCGCGCGCGCGTGTGCGTGCGTGCGTGTGGGTGTTAAAAGCAACATTTACCCCTCTTTTTTTTTTTAATAAAAATTTCTTTTCCTCCGATTTAATTTCCACTTCAGTGTCTCTCCACCAGATGAGATAATCCGACGAGGACTGGCTTTAGCGCCAGAAAGGAGAAGTTTTGATCAGAACCGGATCAGGTTTACTCCAGACGGCTGGGCTCATCTGGGTGGATTATTCCAAAAGGGGCTGAAAACCGTGCGGTGTATCCCAGAACGAAAACCTCTCCAACACGAAAAAACGATCTTTTGCTGTTTTCTTGGCTGAAACGTGTCATTACTGAACCATTACTGAGTGTTTTAGTTTAACCCAGAAAAGTAGCCCGTAAGTTCGGCCCCAGACCCCTCCAGCCACCGCTTTTAGAACAAACCTGGACTGTACCTTTAGCGAGCCCGCATCCACCTCAATTCCCGCAACGGCGTTCAACTTTTCCCCTTCCGTCCTCCGCGCCTCCGTCCTGCTGGATGGCCGTGCGTAAAGGTCTCTTCAGTCGGCTCCGAACACAATCCTGCATGGGTCCTATACTCCTTTATCTGTGTGCGTGTGTGTGTGTGTGTTTCTGTGCGTGTGTGTGCGTGTGTGAGAGAGGGACCGAGCGTGTCTTCCAGCCCCCCGGTTCTTCACATGGAGCTCCTCCGCTTTAACCCAACACAGTCTGCGGCGCGCACGGACCGAAGGAAGCGGGCGCTTCTCCTCTCCGGAACTCTGCCCGCGTAGCCAGGACACCCGATCCGATCCGACCGCGGGCCATGACGGCCAGCTGCGTCCGCCCGAAGCGCTCTGATGTCCGGGGCTGAGTCGGAGCCGTCCCTGCCTGCGCAGCTCACCGCCGGACTCCCAGCGAGTTGTTTTCCAAGATGGATTCAGTTGATAGTGCGACGTGCATGCTCTGCTCCGCTCACCTCTCCCTCCCTCTCTCCTCTCTTCCTCCCCCTCCTCCTCCTCAGAATGAAGAACGCATCTCCTCCGATGGCTTTAAGCCACAGATCCTCCTCGCCGCCTCTCTACAGACTTTATCCCTACACAATATTTGCAACAACCCAATCCAGCCTCACGCGTTCCTTTATTTCTCTGGATTCTATTGAACAGCTCGTCTTCACTCAGACTCCACATCTGATCGCCTCGTTTCTCTCTAAAAGTTTATTTTAATCTGAGCTCCGATGCGCTCTCGCCCAACTAACAGCGTTTTCTCCAGACTGACCTGAAACATTCAGATAAACGCTGGATTCAAGTGGATCTGCACCAGTCAGTGACCCGAGCACGCGCTCAGTCCGTCTGCGCGCGACGTCTACACGGGGCTGTGCGCGCGAGCAGTTGTAGAGCTAGGCGAAATGCTGGTGTATGCCGTACACACACACACACACACACACACACACACACACACACACACACACACACACACACACACACACACACACACACACACACACACACACACACACACACACACACACACACACACACACACACACACACACACACACACACACACAACTAAACTTTTAACAATCCACAGATTTTACTAAGAGTCTAACTTGTTCTAAAAGAATTCAGATTTATTTTCGTAAATTTAAAGGAATTGATCTGCAGGATACTTTATTTTGAAAATGTATTTTGTTTTGAAAATCTGCCAACAATCAGCGTTACCATAATGAAAATGCAGTCTATCGTTACAAATTCTATATTCACTAACATTCCAATTAACCCTTTGACAATAATAAAAGAAAATCGTATAATTTTTTTGGCTTATTTTAATTTGACAGTAACATAATTTTATTTTGTAATTATTATGTAACCTATACCAGTGCAACAGTAACAGAATATCAATTGAAGTGGTTCTTACCACCTGCACTTATTAGACTCTTATTATTATTATTAATATTATTATTATTAATAATAATAATAATAATAATAATAATAATAATAATAATAATAATAATAATAATAATAATAATCCAATTGGAGAACAATAACACAAAGAGCCTCAACAACCATTTAGATTTTTATTTAAATCATTGAAATGCACATTTTGACTTTATTTTGACATTTATAAAAATATTCTATTATTTATTTATTTTGTTATTCAGAAACCCTCCTTAGAGTTGTCCTCTTAGTGCTTTTATGACCCACAGATGGCGTCTCCATATTATCTTTGTGAAGCTAACACTTTGTTCTCCTCCTGTGTAATAAGGGGAGCAGTTAAACGTAGACTGAGGTAACACCGGTCTGATCTATCAGATAATCTCTTCTTCAGTGGCCCACATTCTCCATAGTGTCTGTTTTATGCGTCTGTTGCACTCATCACCCCCCCCCCCACTCCACACACACAACACACACACTCACACCCACACACACACCCACACACACACCCACACACACACACACACACACACATTGTACTCATAAAATGGACTCAAAATCCAATAAATGTATTTATTGTGGTCTAATACTAAATCAGACCCCAAAACACATTTTTCAGTATTGACCTTTTTTAGCACTTTGATTTTTAAAATTGTTGAGCCATTAGGACAGATTTAGATTTGACACACATGCCTAAAAACGGCGTACCTTGTAACAAAACCTTTCCAGAACCAGATAAGTAAGCATTTCAACCTAAACTCTTAGATGATGTATTTCCTCTCTGCTGCCACGGCAACACATGGAAACATATTCCTCCAGCTCCTCAACCCTCACCTGAACCCTCGTGGAGTTAGAAAAAGACTGGGATCAAACTGCAACACAACCAAGCTACCGCTATGGTAGAGTACATAATGGTGTTGAGTGCTAGATGAAGCAGGTGACTGTCCATGTTAGGACAGACTCAGGAAAACTTCTTCAAGGTTTGCATGAGAGCTCCTGCTGATTTTCTCACCATTACCGTCCGCTCCACCAGTCTGTTTCTGTCACTCCTCCACACACCTGCAAAATATGTGTGTCCACCCTGCCTCCATCCGCAAACCCATTAATAAAAGAAAGAGACATACTTTACAATCAAATACTCTCATATGCACCGCTACAACCTTGGTGCTGTAGCTTAAGAACACACACTTAAAGTGCCAAACATTTGATACCACTATAACGTAATTTGATCATCATATCATCACTTTTACCAATATTAGCAAATGATTATTGTCACAATGCTACATGGAGAACTGCAACAAAAAATGCTGTCATAGTAAAATTCAGCCTTTTATTCCTGTTTTAGAGGATTGCTTCACTTTGTCTTTGTCTAGTGACAAATCCTCCTTTACTGCTGCTCTTTGGAGACGAGGAGTTGTGCTGCCATTTAACCATTTTTTTGACTTGGAAAAGACAAACAACTGGTGCTCGTGTCTCACTGGTTTTAAACCATCATTTTCACATTTTAGTATCTAGATTAGTCCATCTCTCTGTGATCAGTAGTTTCTGCTGAAAACATGTTTTAATTCATTCACATATGGGGAGTAGAGCATTCAGCTGCTCTGCTCCCCACCTCAGGAATTTTCTTCCACCTGATCTTCGCACCACTTTTTCTCTCCCACTTTTCAAATCCAAACTCAAACCTCCTTATTCAAACAAGCCTACAACACATAATATCTATTTTACCATTTTAATGGTTTTATTTTTCATATTTCTGTTTCATATGTTTATGTTGTTCTTGCTCTGTTTTTGTAAAGTGTCCTTGGGTGTCTTGAAAGGTGCTTTTAAATAAAATGTATCATTATTATAATTGTTGTTGTGGTTTTTTGTCCCAAGACCAACAATGCATCCATTCACCAGAGGCGGATCTATTGGGGGACAAAGATGAGGCAACTGCCCCTCTAGCTGTTCCCCCGTTTTTATATTCTTAAAATGTGTCTTGGGTTCTCCTAAAAGTGAAATCAGTCTTGTACAATAACTGAAGTTATTGCTTCTGAATTTGTATTTATTTATTTGTTTATGTGTAACATTTGTTTTGCTTATTTATACCTAAACTTTATCTTTGTTTTCTCAAAAAAATAACACTAAATAATTTTAAATGTTTAGTGGACATTTTGTTTACTCTGCTTACATACAAAGGATTTTCATTAATGTTAACAAGGAGGTCTATCGTTGCCCCCCTTCCTAGATCGTTGGCACCTCCTTTGCCCCCCATGTAAAATTTTCTAGCTCCTCCACTGCCATTCATGCTGCAGGATGTCTCTCTCATAAAGTGCCTGATGTTAGCTCTGTCAGTATTATTCAGCATCAATTTGTCTGCTAGCAATGTTACAAAAATGTATTTCTAAAATATTGCACATGCAACATTGCACATTTTCTGTATCCTTATTTTTAGACCTTATGTAGCTGGGATGTTGTGTGTAAATGCAAAATGATGATCCAATGAATTCTACATTGAGATGTGAATTTTAAAAGTTTGAGACATAATGTAGACCCATTTCTACCAGCCGTATATCTTCTGAACACTCTGATAATTCGCTTTGACTCCGCCCATTCTCTAAAGATGATTCTAAAAGCTAAATATATGAACTCATATTCTGAGAGAAAATAAGATTTAGGTGTCTTTGAGGACTGTCATGCAGAAAAGGTGTCTGATCACATTGTGATGTTAGGTCAGACTGCCCTTTCCTCGATGCAGCTCTCTGCTCTGACAAAAGACTCCAGCTCTTGTGTGACAAGTGTTTCTGATAGCATTGTGACCGTAGAAAAGCTTCCCCTCATTATTTTTAAAGTAGATATGTATTAACGTCTGCAAAATGGTATTCTTGACATTTTGATATTAAATTTAGGGCTGTAAATTTTCAGAATAAATTTTGAAGGGTGCCAATGCAGCTATTAGCTGACATGTAAGGAAGCCTATTGGAGTTTAGGGTGTGAAGTCAGCATTCTGGGGATTGGAGATAAAACCCATCTGCAACAGCAGCTAGAGATGCTGCCTGTGGCCAAATTCAGGGGCTGCATCCTCTAAAGGCTGCATTTGTAGGCCACTTACTTCACAGTGATGCACCAAAAGCTGTCCAAAGTTGAAGGCTCCTCCCACAAATGCATTTGTGTTTTTTCCTGATGTATCTTAGCTGCGTTTACATGGACACAAGTAATCGGTATAAAAGCCTGATCGGAATAAAAATGCGTCATGTAAAAAAGCCATTTGGAATGACCCGATTAAACTGAATCGGATCAACTTTTCATTCCGATTGAGACGGCTGGGTTATGCCGATTGTTAATCCGATCACGGTGCATGTAAACACTTATTCCGATTGTGGGTCATTACTGCACATGTCAGTTACGTCGTACGTATACATACATTACGTCACTGATTACGGAAGTTGGATGAAAGCAACGCGGGCGAGAAACAAAACTGGTCTGTTTCGGACACAAATGCGATGCTAATAAAAATAAAAAAAACACGCTGTGAAGAACTTTGTACTGCTCCATGTTGACATGCACTCAGCCATGTTTGTTTACAGCGGAAGTCCGCTACTTCTTCCTCTACGGCCTTGATTGGATCGTTCTGCGCATGACAAAAGGATTTATCCCGATCAAACATATGATAAATGTAAACACTTGACATGATTCATTTTTCCAGGGCCCATGTGCACAGTCATATTCTAATCCGAATAATGATCGGATTAAAGACATTTAGCACATGTAAACGCAGCTACTGTTGGTCCACCCTATCCTAGGATTGATTGTGGACTGAACAGGAGATGTTTGTTGTTGTAATGATGGTGGACGAAGCCTTATGTTGTTGGACTACGAGACATACACTAAAGTAAGGGTGGGAATAAATCTGAATACTAGAGCGTCTAAATTCACAGCTGCTATTGGAGTCGTCGCGGTTGATGAAGGACCTGGCCTACGTCGGCCGAGTAGAAAGGGTCCTTTAAAGGATGCAGCCACAGTGCACGGTGGGTTAAAGGAAACAAAACTGTCTCCTTTTTGACTTATAAAACATTACGAAGTGTGGAATTTATATCAGTAAGAAGAGTGTAAGGGTTTAGGGATGTTTAGAGTGCACGACATCATCACACTCAGGTAAAAAGACTATCAAAGCTCTGCAAATGATCCAACCTCAGTGCTTGGTACAACACAAATGTTACATGCATGTGGATTTTTAAAAAATGAAATTACTGAAAGCTAACAATAAAATCATACGTTTTCCCATCATCATGGTCTGAAGGCTCTATCTTCCTGGACAGTTTTGTTTAGTGAACTTTACATTTTTTCTCTTTTAAATATAAAAGTACCAGCCAACAGACAAACTATGTCAAATATCTGTTTGAATGAAGTCCATGATGTGTCTCTGGGCAGTGCCGGCCACGCCGTGTCAGAGAAGCAGCTTTATCACATTCTCCTTTATCGGAAACCACTTTGACTTTGTTACTGTGTCATTGTAATTTATGTTTACTTACACAGGAAAGAAAGGAAATATAAATTACTAACATGAGTAAAACAAGTTCAAATGTCAGTTTTACTCTTAACAACCATAAAACTGTCATGTTCCCTCCAGGAACTCCAGGTCAGAATGACACACAAGATCTCCACAGGTCAGCAGGTGCACGTTCCTCTTTGATCTCAGCCTTCAGTTCCAAAGCGTTGCTTAATGTTTAACGTCCGGTGACCTGCTTTAGCATTCAAATTATGTCTGTCGTTTAAATCAAACTTGTCCTTTCGTCCAACAAGACTTGACCAGCGCACGTGCCACTAGGGCCTTAATGCATCAGCTCTGTGACGAGACGATTCAGTTGTTCTCAGCGTTCTGCTCTCATGTTTCATTTCATCTGCTGTGTCCCTCAGACTGTAGTCTACAATGTTTAATTCCTTCATAAATCAAGCCTCTCTCCACTGCGTGAATTATTGATTGAGTGGATTTTAGAGGAAACATCCTATTTTTATTTTGTCTTTGATGAACGCACTTTGCAGTAGTGCACTTTGTTCCTGCCCGGTTCTGCATTATAGAACGGCTCTTCTGGCACGCAGATGAGAACAAGAATTACAGCTACCTGAGGGGCGACATGGACCACAACACAGAGCCACTGTACAGGTTGTCAATTACATTTAATTCATTGTTGTCAAGCAGAATAACATCCTGACAAGCACTGAATTAAACTAGGGCTTCATGGTGGTGCTCTTGGTAACAGTGTTGCCCCACAGCTGAAAGATTGCAGGTTCAAATCCCTGCTTCAGCCTTTCTATATGGAGTTTCTTTAAGGGTTTTCTCCGGGTTCCCCAGTTTCCTCCCATAGACCAAAAACAAGCATGTTTGATTACATGGTGACTCTAAATTGCCCCTAGGTGTGAGTGAGTGTGTGACTGGTTGTGTGTCCCTGTACTGGAGACCTGTACAGGGTGTCATTGGGCGAGACTACTAGAATTAGGCATTGGCTCCATGTGACCCTAGTGAGGAACATGTGGTTTGGGAAATGAGTGATAGATGACTGTAAATAAATCTGTCACCAAGTTTTGAGAAAATTCATACAACTTTTTTATGCATAGTCGATCAAAATCATTAGGAGGATGGCCTGGTGTCAAGACAGCAAAAATGGCCACTGATACACTGCTGAAGGTCCGGGATTGGACCGCTGAGGACTAGACGAAAGTCATTTTCTCTAAGGAATTTCCTTTCCAATTTTTTGTGACATCCTGAAAAAGGATTATCTGAATAAGGTGAGCACTCCCATCAGTCCTAAACAGTAAAGCATCTGGAGACCATTCATGTGGGGGTGCTTCTCTGCCAAGGGAGTGGACTCACTCACAGTTTACCATCAGAACATAGCCATGAATAAAGATTGAAGAAGAAGAAGAAAAGAGTCACCTTTAAAGATAAAACACACAATAAGTACAATGAAAAATCATAAGAAAGGTTCCTAAACATCCTCCCAGAGGAACTCCTCCAACCCTCCAAGAACAGCCTGGTGATGAACATCGTCCAGAAGGCTAATAATTAAGTTGCTCAGGAAACAAAATATGAAAAGTTTAGGTCAAGAAACGCCCCAGACCCAAAAACCCAATAGTCCTAGCATCGATTATGAAGGAGTTGCCATCTGTCCAGATTTGGAGCTGAATACCAGCATGTCAGAGTGAAATGCAGAGATTGGATGTTGCAGATATTTATTGCAACTGTCAGTAGAAATCTATATGACATGCTTGTAATTAAATTTCAGTATAACACAGAAATATCTGTCATAAAGATCTAAAGACAATAAAGAGGCAGACTTAATGAAAACCACTAAATTCTTAAAGCCTTTGGCCATGGTTGTACATAACATTCCTCTAGAAAAACATCAGTTTACACCCTTGTGTGAATCTCAAACTGGAAATTCCCTGTGCCTTGCCCAAAAGTTTTGGTGGGGCATATTTACTCTGTATGCATGTGTAGCGTGATAAAACTGCAGATACTCATGACCCCAGAGAACATCAAAGAGTTCTCTGTCCATCTGCTCCTATCCAGGCTCCAAACACCGCTAACGGAGGGTGGATGGGGTCCACTTAGATATGCAGATATGGTTTTCTCCCCTGGTTGTACTCGTTCCGGTCCCAGGAGAGATCATTAGTTTATCACATTCCTCCTTGCATGAATTTACATCTGGACACTTCAAAGGTGCCAGCAACATGAGTGTTTCAACAACGTCCCCACAAATATTGGCAAGATCTTAGAAGGAATCGAGTCTGGGGAAACCACAATATTATCGCTGTCTGTGATGTAATCAGGTTCCTCCGGCTGAAAAGAAAATATGCTGATTATGTTCAGAGTGGGCGATCAATGCATTCATTAATTTCTAAGGCGATGTAATTATGTTCGCCCACGTCAATTATCAATCTACATGCGTCTCATGTTGCCACAGGAAGAGAACGGCTCGTTTTCACAGCCGAGGAGACGAATCAGCCAACAGCTGTTAGGGGAGGGGTCTGAAGACTGCTTACAGCAGGTCTCGAGGTTCACAGACCACAAACAGATTCTGTATATGGATCCTTATTTAGACCTTTTTCACACAACTCAAAGTGGAGATTTTTTAAAATCTGTTTTTGGTTCTTTCATGTAGACGGGGTGTACAGAGATTTTCAGGAACGATAACGTAGCAGCCTCTTTCACATATACCCACTACTGCTTTATACATTAGTTCTCACTTTTCGTGTGAAACTGGAAAAATGAGAATATGGTGCAAAAGTCCATTTGTGTCACTAATCCAGCTTAGACTGAGAGACCATCTAAAGCAGGGGTCACCAACTCTGGTCCTTGAGGGCTATCATCCTGAACATGTTAGTTGTTTCTTTTCTCCTACACACCTGATTGAAATGAATGAGTAATTAACAGGCCTGTGCAGAGGTAAACATGGTAAGGAGAGGATTAAAATACGCAGGTGTGGTAGAGCAGAAAACACAGAAAACTAGCAGGATGGTAGCCCTCGAGGACTGGAGTTGGTGACACCTGATCTAAAGGCTCAGGAACCCTTTGCACGTGTTCTGGATTGATCAGCTGATTAGAGTGTGACACTTTGAGTCTAGAATATTGAACCTTTTCACAATATTCTAAAAGTCTGAGATTCTGAATGTGGGTTTTCATCAGCTGTAGCCATAATTATCACAATTATAACAAATAAAGGCTAAAATATCTGGTTTTGCATGGAATGAGTCTGTCTCATATATTAGTTTCACCTTTAGTTTGAGCCTCACCAATAACCCCGGCTTTCCACAGGACATGAAAGTGGTGTGAAACAGCCGCGAAAAGTACTACGTGGCAATTAGCCGCCGTTATAGTGGAAAGGGTCCTTTCCACCGACAGCTATGTGTAACGTTCTGGACGCTTCTAAAACTCGTCAAACTCCGCATTTTAGACCGGGACAAACAGGAAGTCAAACACAAAGGCAGTGTGAAACATCCGGAAACTTCCAAAATAAAAGTCACGTGCAGTATGTCATTACCTGTGAAAACCCTGTAGCCGATGTAAACAGAACAGAAAATAAACCACAGATCTTTTTGGATACGTGCAGCCGTCTTTCTCCTTGCTTTTTATTGTATGGACTTCTGAAATCACATGTGATGTTGGAATTCTCCCGTGATTTTGTGACCTCACGGGATCAGCTGTGTGGAATGCTTTCGCTCCTGTTTCGTGTCAGAAGCGCTCCCGGTTGGAAGGGAGCTCGCGGGCAAAACACGTTATATGTTATATGCCGCTTTCGCGGCTGGTGGAAAGCCGGGGTGATATTGATTGTGCTCAAATGGATTACCGCTGAGAGGATTCTGTAAATAGTATTTTAGAAAAGTATAATTTTTGGTTGAATTTGTCTCCAGAATGTTGGTTTTTTTACCTCTATCTTGATTTGCTGTTAATGTGGATGTTCTCACCACTTCCTGGTGGCTGGATGTCAATGTTTTATTTAGTTTTGTAATATTGTGGTTGGAGATATTTTCATAAATTCAGAAAAATACAAGTTCAAAAGCATTCAGGTGAATGTAGACGGGGCCTAAGGGCAGTAGTTTCACCTTTGAATCTGTTTCTGTAACAGTTGATGAGTTACTCTTTGAAAAGACCTATTCAGAAAATATATCAAAATGAGCAAAATGATTAAACATATGTGAAATTAACTCTTTTAGTAAAAAAAAATATATTTCCCATGTCTCCTGTGTGAATTTAGAAAAATATTAACTAACTAATTAATAACTAAATCATTTATCTGTGATTTTGATCCTATGGGGTCATATGTCTTTTTTCACATGTGAAAAACATTTTAAATTAACTTATTTCTTTCTAAAATGCTGTATCTCACGTGTGGTTACCATGGTGACCCTTATAAGCCACTGGCAGTAGCTTCAACATTTCTGTTGGCCTTGGTTGTCATTTTTAGTGTATACATAAAAAGGCTTAAATTATAACAAAAGTAAGTCCCACATTATTAATTAGGGTTGAAAGAAGCTGATATTGTATTTTTTCGAAATGTCGATGTGATGGCTCCCTTGACGTTTCTTTTGAGATCTAGATTTCACAGTTATGAGTATGGCGCGTCACATCTTTTAGAGGTGATAATAAATGCTTACTGTTGTTTTCTCATACTTGCCTGATGGAAGTTCATTCAGTCCCAGAGGAATGACTTTAATCTCACATGATGCTCGCTGTTTTGTTCGTCTTTAACATTTGCCTCAGGTTGTAATTGTTTTGTATTTCAGAGGCTGAACCTTTTTATCCAGTCCAGATATTACATGTTTTAAATTGTTCACTGCTTCAACACACCAGCTTTAAAGTGATGCGTCATTAGCAAGCTTCTGGTCTACGTAATGGCCTGAGGAGATACTTCAGCTATTGGAGTCATGTGTGTTGCTACAAGGATACAACTTAAATATGCAGAGTTGTTTGTCCTTAGGATCAGGATTAAGAGGCACTTTTCCATAGCAGGAGTGTTGTGATGTCAGGTTTGCATGATCGTCTTTTCTTTTTCACTGCCTGCGCCGGAGGCCTGGCTTCACATCCAACTGAAGTATTGTATCGTAATTGAAGGAAATACTTGGGTTGAATCAGAGGATAATATTACCTAAAACACACACACACACACACACCTTTGAGCAGTGCTCCTTCTGCCTACATAATGGGATGGTACATGTGGCATTTAGAGTGCAAGAAAAAAAAACATTCATCAGCAAGAAATAAAGTTGCTTTAATGAAAAAAGCAGATGGTGGAGCTGTCAAAAATCTAGCAACGTTCAGTCGGGTTCATTTCACATTTAGCACTGAAAGCAGCCAGCAGAGTCTCGTGAGAATTCCAGCGAGGGGCCTGAGAGAAAGCAAGGTCCTTACTGAAGGCTGCCCTGTACTAATGCCAGCCTGTAAAAACACTGACCTGACTACAAGCAAGCCCCTGTAGCTCTGCTCAGGGATGGATGTGGAGCGGGGGGAGGAGGTCTTAGTTAGAAGAAGAAATGGGTTGGAAAGGTTTGGAATCACTCAAACCAAAAACTTCCTGTCAGGATAAGTGCTAACGCACTCTGCTGTCTGTTATGAAAACAAAACATAAAGACCAAGTCTAATATTTATTTTTGGCTGCACATTGAGGTCCACAGTAAGTTAGCACATTACATTTTTTCTGTGTTTCTTTTCGATCTCCATTGGTTTTTTTCTTGTTTAATACACAGCGTAGCAATGCTTTTTACCTTGAATTGCTGACAGTTTCGACGTCACACAGTCGTCTTTGCATTTCGCTGTTGCTCCAAATAAGAGACATGAAAGTTATGGCCATTTTTACATTTACGACCTTTATGATTGGCTGGCGTTTTTTTTATTCTGGCACTCTGCGTCAGAGGGAGAGTGGGAATCGTGCTGGGATGAATGTGAAGCTGTTTAAATAAGATGATACCAGATTGACTGAGTACCTGAGATTAAGATTTGCTCACCAAAGCAATGACAACTGATTCCAAGCATTGTTGCAACATTTTTAACTGGTTTATTTTGCATTATTTCTGCAAATTGGAATAATTTATCTATGTTTTGGTCAGCTTTGCGACACGAGACAGAGCCTCCACAAATGAACGCAGATCAAAATGAGCCATTGTTAAAAAAACAAAAAACACATGCCTATATTTCATCCTTTTGGGTGTTTTAAATGAAACAAATCCCGGACAAGCCCCCATTATGTTACGACCCGGTCGTGGGACCACAACATGTGTAGGAGGTCTGGACACATGGTGTAAGTTTAAAAGCATTTTTATTTTAAAATCAAACTCCAAAAGGCCTCACCGAAAATGCCACACAGGCAAGAGCTCCCATGGGCGACAGGGTGACACCGAAACTGTCAACAATTCAAGGTAAAAAACACTGCTATGCTGTGTATTAAACAAGAAAAAACCAATAGCACATTGCATGTTAGCAAAATATCTAGAGATAAATGCATTTGTTTCATATTCTGTTTTAAAAGGTATTTTTAAATATAGTTCAGATCTTTTAAATTTGGGTTTTGTAGGCATTTTATGAACATCCTACAAGCTAACAGCTAGTTTTAGCAAGGCCAGTTCCAAAATGAATTTCTTTAACCATTGTGGGCGACTGTTGGAAATTATCACCAAGCCAAGTCTGGTAATAAAGCTTCCAAATGGAGCATCAGAATTAGTACCTTCATCAAAACCCTGCCATGTCCAGTGCTATACACGTCTACTGCCCTCTAGTGGAGGATCTACAATTGAAAAGGGCCAATTTTAATGATCTATTACTGTTATATAGTTGCATAAAAAAAGTCAGTGTGAAAGTTGAACTGTTCATAAGTATAGGCTATATTTATTTTGGTTGGTATAAAATGGTTCACCAAATGAATTAGCACAGGTGTCATAGCCTGGATCTGGTCTGGTTAGCATATGTTTGGTCAAAAAGGTGCCTAACAACAAAACAATAAACAAAAAAAAAAGCATTAACTTTAATTCATATTTTGTTATAAGTAAGAAATTTCAGCATAATAAACCTTTAAATGCAAGTTTGGACCAAACATACTTGGATATGAAGACTCTTAGAAGTTAATACAACTATTCTGGCTGTTGTATGGGGTGTAACGGTAGATCCAGCACACACCTCGGTTTTGGGTTTATGGTTCGATATTGTTTTGGTATAACGAGGCAAATGGACAAAAACCAAATGCTATTTAAAAAAAATTAAATAAAAAAAGAATAAACAAGGAACATTTATAAAATGTTCAGTGCTGTATTTCACATTTATTAGTTTAAAAGAGCAAAAATTATGACCTATTTTGCTTATCAAAATTAAATTGTTACCCTTTTGGCATTCCATACATCTACCTCCAACTACCTTACTCGCTGCCCTGGATGATCGTGAAACCCACTGATCTTTTCACAATGCTGATTTAAAAAAAGCAGCTTATGTTTTGCTTTAGTGTAGAAATCCTTTAGAAAATACTTTTTCACTTTTTATCATATAAGTCAGCAAAACTCTATTTTTTTTTTTTTTTTTTTACAAAGGGCATGCTTCTGATGGCTATGGTTAAACTCTTCACGTGGCCTGATGGGTCTTGCTGTTCAGAATACAGCCGCCAAAGAAAATACCCTACAACCAAGTAGACTATGAACCTGTCCTCCAGCTATTAAATGGAAATAACACCTACCTTTATAATGTGCCTAATCCTTGTAAAAGTGTGGAGAAGGTATTCCATGCCTCAGACCAGTTTGATATTTCTGGGAACGTGGAGCATCCCAAATGGCTTCGTACCATTAACAGCTTTGTTTCTCTCCGCTCTGCCAACAGCAACACTGATGCAACAAAAAGCCAGTAGTTAACAAGTAAAGACCTGGGTTGAAATTCCTTTGCAACAGGCTGAACTGTCTGTTTCTGTGATTTGTGATAAGGCTTCATTTATCAATTAATCATTGGTTATCATCTGGGCTAATCACCCTACAGTTACTTCACAGATAGTTATTATCACTTACTCTAAAGTAAGGGCTCCATAAGGCTGATCAGAGTTCATGAACTACAGTGGGTATTTAAGCACAAAACCACATCTGTGGTCCTAAACTGCCTTGTGCTAGAGCACTTTAGCAAGGTGATGTTAGAAATTCATGTTAAATTATAACTTCAAAGCTGGTTTCAAGACTCAGTTTATAGAAAAGCCAAATGTATGTCTTTGAAGAATGCTGATTGTCATACTGAGCTTTGCAAAAGCAGTAATGTCCTCACTGATTGCTGGCGTTTTACTAAATATTCATTGACCTGTCACAAGATGTGGGTTGAGGAGGAACTGAAACTAGTTACATAATTGATTCTCCAAGGGGGAACAAAGGTCTTGAAGGAACTGTGCTGAATCACAGTGTTTTCTTATCATTCTATACCCAAACAGCCTTTAAGAGCCGTAAAAGGACCCATGAGAAAGCAACTTCCAGGAGGTCAGCAGAAAAAGAGAACAGTGGAGGAGAAAAATAGGCAGATGCCAGGAAAGAGAGGGTCCTGGGGTCAGGCGAAAGATGGGCCTGATCCCACCTTCAATCCCTCCAGCTTTTCTTTTGTTTGAAGCCACATCTGGGCTAAATTTCCCCTTCTGAGTTGAGCAGAGAGGAAGACTTCTGGGTGGGTGGAAGGAGGCTCAGGACCGCTCCTGCCTGCCAGGCTAAACTCCTCTAAATACTGTAGATCCATGAGTCAGTGAAGCAGGCAATGAACAAACATAGACTTGGACCCTGATTCAGAGCTCATCACGGGGGTTTCATGATGACTACTGGAACGTAACAGAACAGTCATTCTGACGCATTTGAACAATGGTATGTTTTGTCTCTGCAGGGAGAGTAATCCATCTAGGAGGTTCAGATGGGGGAGCAGATTGTCAGTTATCACACAACCTTAGACAAAGGAGGTCATGACGATCTTAGCATATAGTGATGAGGAAGTCTTGAGAACAATTCTGCTGACTGGGGAAAAACAAATATTTACACAAGCTTCTGCAGTCCTCTGAGTCCCTGGATGGACTCCCAAACCAGTCCACAAAATGATCAGGAAATAGAAAACAGTGCCTTGATAAACATTTACTGATGCTCAAGAGCTGTTTGCAAACTACTTGATAAGCTATAAAGTATTGACACGCCCTTAATGAATTAATATTATTGTAAAGATTTTATCCTTGACCCTATGTTCAGTCATGGAGCTGCACGAGCAGCAGCTGGTTACGGCAGCTCTCGCTTCTTTACTACTCCTTTTATTCTTTCCTTGTCTTGTGTGGCATGTTTTTAACGCCTTTAAGGTGGGCATATACTGTCTTAACTGAATGGTCCACAGGAGTACTTTTGTGTCATTTTGGGTCTTTACGGTTTTTGGGACTATTTGGAAATGTGCTGGGAAATACCTCCAGCTACAAGTATTGTTTACACCAGAGATCAGCTGTTGGCGCTGTGGGTGCTGGCTCTCCTTTACACGAAAAGGAAGCCCCAGAAACGCAGATGAAAAGAAGAGGCTGCAGAGTGGGACGTAATCTCCAGGAGAGGAAACGGATGTATAAATCATATCTACCCTCCGTGATTATGGGAAATGTCCGTTCCCTCCCCAATAAACTCGACGAGCTCACTGGGCTGATCAGGCTTCAGCAGGACTAGAGAGTGTGTAGCCTGATGTTATTTATGTAGATGTGGATGAACAAACAAATTTCAGACTCTAAGGTTTCCCTGGAAAGATTTAAACTCATGCAGGCTGATAAGAGATGAGAGTCATGCGGCCGCTCTGATCACAATGTCATACATCTGATCCCCAAATGCACACCCAGGGTGAATAGGAAACCTCCACAGAAGAAGTCAGTGAAAGTGTGGTCTGAAGAAGTTAGTGAGAGACTAAAGGATTGCATCCAAACCACAGACTGGGAGACACTCTGCAGCATTCATGGAGATGACCTTGAGAGCCTGACCCACTGTGTCACTAACTATGTGAACGTCTGTGTGGAGAACACTGTCCCAACACGGAGAGTGAGGTGTTTCTCCAACAATAAGCCCTGGCTGACCCCTGAACTCAAATCCCTGATGAATGATAAGAAGAACACTTTTATCACTGGTGACAAAGAAGAGGAGAGACGAGTCCAAAATGAGCTCAAACACAAGATCAGACGGGCAAAAGACAGCTACAGGAAGAAGCTGGAGGAGCAGCTGGGGCAGAATAATGCTGGAGGTGCATGGAGAGCCCTCTGAAACATCACTGGACACAGTGGGACGAGTGCGGCTGGTGGGACAGTTGACAGAGATCAGAACTGGGCCAATGAGCTTAATCTGTTCTTCAATAGGTTTGACTCCAAACCCCTACATCTGCAACAAGCACCATTCCCCAACTACCTCTATTCAGCACCACACCCTCCCTCGCTTCCCCCTCTCACTTACATCTGACCAGGTGAGGAGAGAAATGAGGCGGCTTAAGAGCAGGAAAGCTACAGGACCTGACAGGATCAGCCCCAGACTGCTCAGAGCCTGCACTGACCAGCTTTGTGAAGTCGTCATGCACATGTTCAACCTGAGCCTTCATCTGGAGCAGGTCCCCATTCAGTGGAAGACCTCCTGTGTGGTTCCAGTTCCCAAAACATCACATGCCAGGGAACCAGAGCACTACAGACAAGTCGCCTTGACCTCCCACTTGATGAAGACCATGGAGAGACTCATACTTATCCACCTACGCTCTGTAGAGATAGACCAACTACAGTTTGCATACAAGCCAAACATGGGGTTGAAGGACCCTATCATCAACCGGGCATGGACTCACCTCGAGATGCAAAAAACCACTGTGAGAGTCGTGTTTTTTGACTTCTCAAGTGCTTTCAACACCATCTAGCCATCTTTACTGCAGCAGAAGATGAGGAGTGCAGGAGTGGATGGACATCTGACTGCATGGACCCTCAACTATCTCACCAACAGGCCACAGTACGTGAGGCTGTGTAACTGCATGTCTGGGGTAGTTGTGTGGAGTACTGGAGCTCCGCAGGGTACGGTGCTCTCACCCTTTCTCTTCACCTTCTACACCTCAGACTTCACCTACAACACCAGCAGCTGTCATCTCCAGAAGTTCTCTGATGACTCGGCCAATGTTGGCTGTGTGTCTGAGAGGAATGATCTGGAGTACAGGTCAGTCATCATGGACTTTGTGGACTGGTGTGAGCATAACCACCTCCGCTTAAACACCAGTAAGACAAAGGAAATGGTAACTGACTTCCAGAGAAACACTCCTCCTCACTCACCAGTAAACATCCAGGGTGCAGACATTGAGGTGGTGGACACCTTTAAGTACCTGGGTGTTCACCTTAACAGTAAACTGAACTGGTCCAACAACACAGATGCTCTGTAAGAAGGGCCAAAGCCGCCTCCATCTCATGAGGAGGCTGAGGTCCTTCGGAGTTAACTCCCAGCTGCTAAAATCCTTTTATCACTCTGTTGTTGGCTCTGTTATTCATTCTGCTGTGGTCTGTTGGGGTGTAGGCAGCTCTGACCGAGACAGGAAGAGACTGAACAAGCTAGCTACCAAAGCTAGCTCGGTTCTGGGCTGCCCACTGGATTCTGTTGAGGACGTGTGTGAAAGGAGGATATTGATGAAGCTGACCTCCATCTTGGAAAGCTCCTCCCACCCACTGTATTTCACTGTGGAGGCCATGGACAGCTCCTTTAGTGGCAGACTGAGCCATTCAAGATGTAAAACAGAACGCTACCGTAGGTCATTCATTCCCACTGCAGTAAGAGTATAGAACTCCACAATTTAACTGTACCTGGCATTATCCTGTTACACAATAACATCAGTGCTATTCAGAATGTGTGCAATACCCGGATGTACATTTGTATGTATTTGTACATATTGGGCAACAGTAGCTCAGGAGGTAAGGCGGGTTGTTCAGTAATCGGAAGGTTGTATGTTTGATCCCGGCTCCCGCCAGAGAATGCTGCTCTTGTGTCCTTGGGCAAGACACTTAACCCGCTCTGCCTGCGGTGGTGGTCGGAGGGACCGGTGGCGCCAGTGTTCGGCAGTCTCACTACTGTCTGTGCGCCCCAGGGCAGCTGTGGCGACATTGTAGCTCATCATCACCAGCGTGTGAATGTGTGTGTGAATGGGTGGATGACTGATGTGAAGCGCCTTGTGGGGTTGTAGAACCCTAAGAAGTTGCTATACAAATACACGTCATTTACCATGTCTGTGTCCTTTATGCTGTTTCTTCTTGGAAACCTAATTTTCTATTTTTATTCCTTTTTAATTGCTGAAGGTTACAGTGATAGCCTGCTGCCTTTATGTATTTACCTGTATTATTTTTCCTATACTCTAAGTGTACATGCTGCCTTAATGAGTGAATTTCTCCACTATGGGATCAATAAACTTTATTCTATTCTATTGATTGACCTTTACAAGAAAACATATCTGTAAATATTTCAAGGTTAGATAATGATAAATGGTTTCTGATCATTTAGTGTAGAATGTGTGTTGAATCACTGATAAGATTGTGTATGAGAACGCTCTGGGAAAATTCCCTAAAAATAGCAAACTAAACAATCTATTTGCTGTTTCTTAGGGTCATGTAAGTAGAGCAGTAGAAGTATGATTAAATCAATGTGAATCAACAGAAGTCAAGACCCGAAAAAAGTAATCTGAGGTGTATGTTGATTTTTTAGTCAATAATGTGTATCATTTGTTTACAAGAAGGGGGCGGGACTTAAAATGTGTCCTGCAGCCAGCCACTAGGGGGTGTTTCAGTTACTCTCCATATATGCTTTTACTTTGCTTTGACTAGTTTTTGTGTTTGTGAGTTCATCACACATTAACCTAGCACCAATTAGCTTAGCAGTTAGCCTGACAGGCACATTTTTGGACCGGTGGGGGGGGACTGAGTTTGGGGAAAACCTGTATACACACAGGAAGAACACAAAAAGTCAGGTGGACATTCTTGTTTTGAGACACTAATAATAGATTTAGACAAGTAAAATAAAACAAAATCATGAAATAGTGATCTTTTATCACTTCAATGTCATTAAAAATGCCAGACAATCTAATTGATCACTAAGGCTTTCTGACACACTGTAGAAAGATAAGTTAAAGCCCTAATATTTCATCTCTGTGTATTTTGAGTTAAAGGACAAAATTCAACCACACAAAAATAAAGTTATAATAAGACTTCTTCCAGTAATATGTTGTCTTGGTTTGATCAGATCCTAACAGCTGTTTAAAAGCTCTGCCTGTGCTTCGATGACAATCTGTGTTTATCTTTAGCTTTCCTCTCCAAGTAATTAACTAAAGCCCGGAACACCAAAACACACACAGTCCCCTGAACCTTCTCCCGCCTCTGACAGCTGATGTATTTCAAATTAGTGCAGAGTAGAAGATGTCTCACAACAATTTACACTTATGTGGCCTGAGACTCTTATTAATTGCTATATTTTAATTAAAGATAATTGCTGCATCTAGGTATATCTGTGAGTCTTAACTGTCAGTGCAGCTTGTTTATGTGTAAAATAAGGAGCTAATCACTGGTATCGTTATTTCTGTTGGTGTTTTTAATTTACTCTGGTTATCAAAAACACTCACACACACACTCAAGGGAACGAGGCTCTTCTTCATTTTCACTTTCAGATGGAACATTGTGTCAATCTTTATTCCTCGTGGAAATCTTTAATTGCCCGGGAAGCGAGGAGACATTTTAGCTCTCCGTACATCCAAAATAAGACGTGGCGGATGTTTAAAAGGGTCCCATTATCTGTGTTAGTCCGTACAGTATGAGAATCCTCCCCCACGGTGCAAATTTGGAGAAATCCAGATAACATCAGAAGGTAGGTGAAGCAGCTGAGAAAAATACAGCCTAAAATATAATTGTGCTGTCAGACGCTGTCTTTAATCCTCCGCCATGCTGATGCTACGGCTCGTCCTTTCCCGTCAAATCTAAATTCCCACAACTAAATATGCATCCATCATCAGACCCAGTTTTTTGTTGCTTTCCTATTGTACTTGACAGGCTGGGATGTCATTTAATGTGATATACTTTATCACATGATATGATATATATATGATATATATATATATATGCAGCTTTCAATGGGTGAGAGAGAGTGTGTGTGTGTGTGTGTGT
>SSNS01000052.1:782842-900281 GCA_006937985.1 Aphyosemion australe
GGGGGGGGGGGGGAAGAGCGTGTGAAGGGGGCCAGCCCGTTTATCTTAGAATATTGCTCTCATGTTCAAATGAAACTCTCAAAAAATGGAGGAGAAGAATTTGTAACTTGCGTCACCTTTTTGTTTAGACGATGTGCTGCTCACCGTGTCACGGAGAACATTTGCTAAGTAGCATTTTTACTCCATCTGGTTCTGCTGAGGCCCAGGCCCCGTTAAAAAAGATCTGCGGTTCCATCTGGTCACTGCCCCCCCCCCCCCCCCCCCCCCCGCCTCGGTTTGAGAGCAGCTTTACAGAAACATCCCAAGGGCGTCCGTGGATGAGAGCCTCCCATTCAATAGGTTGTTGGGTCTCACCTCCACGTCCCACGAGCAGTGATGGCTACGAGGCACGTGACGGTAAAAAAATGTTTTTAAAAAGGAAGGAAGAGACTTTGTGGATGTAATCACTTTAAAGGAATCTATTTTTACTATTTCTGCCATTGACTTTGGGACAAAGCAGGAGATTAGTCCTCTTTCTACTGTTGTGGCATTGCGCCCTACCCTCTGCCCAGATTAATTGGAGCATGCTGCTGTAGATGAATCACATATGGGGAGCATCACTTATCGTTTGGTCGTCTTAGTCAGGAACAAACTTCTCTCCCTCCTCTCCCTTATCTCTTTCTTTAAAGATAAAAAGATGTAAAGCTAACCAAGGTCAGGTGCTCATCGGTTCAAGTTTGCTGTAAAATTCATGACTTTCCTTTTTCATTTGTCTCTTGGCCACTCTTTGCTCTTAACCTGGCGCAAAGCAGATTAATTGCACTGTCGTATGGAAGGTAAGAATGAGCCAGAGCACCTGTCCCTGATGCCACCGTGCATTAAGATGAATGCATCACAGCGTTGGTCTTTATTAGTTATTTATAAGGACCCACTGCCCAGAATAACAGCGCTAAAGGAAGGAGGGGCACAGAGGGAACGGGTGCTCATGGTGGTTTTTGGCAAAGCTCATGAGGAAGTAATGGGAAAGTGTTGACCAAAGTGACATTAACAACTGAGCCCTGCTAGACGGTTCTGTCAGGTTGTCATGTCAACACAGCATGGTCGCCACATCAGGAACAGACAAAGTGTTCAGAAGAAACAGTGTTGGTGGAACCCACAGAGAAATAATGTAAGGTTGTTTCTGGCACCTTTTAAATATGGTACCTTTTGGATTCATATGTAGTTTTATTATAACAGTAAAGGTTTTTGGGTTATTCTTTAGCTTACAGAGAAATGTACACATGAAAAAGCCTAAAATGGATAAATCAATAGAAGAAAGAACACATGCCTTTGGATTATAGATCAGATTCTATTTTGTTATTAAATGCTTCAACAAAACCATATCGTCTGTTGCTCTTGACAGAGTTGCTCCTTAAAGGGGGTCGGTTTTTGTGGAAAGGTTGCAAATAATTGCCATTGTACCTGATCTGGATAGGTCATTGAGTGACCTCAGTTTAGAAAAACAGAGATTAGATCTAATAAACAGTTATTCACACACTCTAACTCACTAATTCATCTTCTTATACCGTTTATTGTTCAACAATTACCACATTACTCCCTAGCTATTAAATAAAATAATTGGGAGCTGCAATTTGGAAAGCTGGCCGTGGAACACTGGACCAGCCCTGTACCCTTTGAGGGGTCCTGGAGGGTGCGTGGGAGTTCACCCAACCAAACTACATGTGTTTTGTGGATTTGGAGAAGGGGTTTGACCGCCCCTCGGGGGGCCCTGTGGGCATTAACAACGTCTAACATCAATGATTTTTGTCGTTTTGTTTCCCAACCCTGATCCTCAGGGCCCACTGTCCTGCATGTTTTCCATGTTGCCCTTTCAAACACCAGTGTTTCCCTGCAGCCACACACCTGACTCAAATGAATGAGTGATTAACAGGCATCTGCAGCACTTGAAGTCCTCCTGAGGAGGCAATGCAGATCAGGTGTGCTGAAGCAGAGACATGAAAAACATGCAGGACAGTGGGCCCTGAGGACCAGGGTTGGGGAACACTGCACTAGGCTACTCACTTGGTTAAATTAAAGGTAAAAAAAACAACTTTAATAAATAAAGTTTGACTTTTGCAGATGAGTCTACTGACTGAATTACTTTTATATTCACAGACGTGTCTCTTGGTTCATGTTCTGACGTGTCTTGTGGTTAAACGATCATTTCTGATAGTGGATCTTATTATAAGACAAGTTCACATTTTAATATATATTATTTATTGCAATGCACCTTTGTAGGCAGCAGCAGAAAACTGAAGAATGCAGCAGCTCCTCCAGGCAACTTTTCAAGACATCACAAGCGGGATGGCGCTCTTCCAAATTTTCAGGAACTCCCATTTAAGGAAGAGAAATGTGAAGTCCGTAACATTTGTGTGGTTACTTTGTTCCTGTCAAATATGAGTTTCCATCTCTGCCACACCACAGGAGTTCATGAGCTAATATTTTGTACTGACTGGAGACGTCTGATAGCTAATGGGGAGACAGCGCATCAGAACGCCACAGTGCCCTGTTGGTCTCCTCTTACCATCAGCCTCATCAGGGTGCATTCACTAACTTGGCAGTGCCTCTGATTGCACATTAGAAACTAAAGTGTTGGATGTTTTAAGTTTTACATAAATTCTATGCGGTTTGCTCAAAGGACGGTTTTATTTCCCTCGTTTCTGGATTTGTCTCTTTGCATTTGCTTTAAAGAGCAAAGCTTTTTGAACAGAACCAATAACAGAGAGCATGACACGGCTGTGATCCATATGAAAGCCATCTGGAAAAGAAAAGTTCCCCACTTGTGTTTGGAGGTTTCATACTCTTTAAATACCGCCTCTTGAATTTCGGAGTGACGAGAGGGCAAGCGAGTAGATCAGTTCATGCAAATGTTCTGTGCGACTACACTTCAAACGCTTTTGACGGTGATGCGTTAAATTTAGATGCAGCAAGCTAAACACTCGCCTGTCATTGTGGTTGTGTACAACCCCAGACGCCCTCACATTTCCTGATCTATATATGAAAACAGATGTTAACAACGCCGCTCTTTGAGTGCGTTTTAATGTTCATGGCCCCACATTAGAAAGTGCCTGTTTTCTATTTAATACAACATGGCTGTGTGTAATTGCTGCACTAAACAGTATGTTGCACCTCCCAGCATGCGCTTGTCCACATGCATTTGTCATTGGTGAACCACTGGTTCAACCCGCCATTGTGACTAATGGTGTATCTCTGCACAAAAGCACAGCAATGGCCGCTATGGTGCAGGAAGGCTCAGCAACATCTGGGACGGGGAGCGGAGCGCGCTGCACCGGTGGGGTTTACAGGTGCTAATTCTGCACACTGAAGTTCTTTGTTCTGTCACGACCTTCATCCAGACACTTTTACTTGATGACGAGGTGCACCCTGCAACAGCCAAGTGGAGCTAAAGAGCCACCACAGGTGGTGATTACAGATGTGATAAAAACAGCCTTGGCTACAACACCTGCGTGCATCTGAAGAGACAAACAATAGCTGGCACATGCACAACAAAAACAACAACCAAAGGAATGAAAAAAATTCCCCTTGCTGTTATTTAAAACTGTTGAGAGCCAGCAGGTATGATTCTCATGACTATTTGCTTTCCCTTGGGTGTCTGGTGTCTTTAGGGAGACTGGAAACTCATCAGAAAGGTAGTCGGAATGCAGAGGCGGCACATGGAAATGTTTTAGGAGATGGCCGAGCATGTGTCCACAAGAGACAAGTAAGAAGAAACACTGCTCAACGTCCTCTTCAGTGTATCTTCTGGAAAGTGAGTGTTAACACATATTTGGTTCCTTTGCCCCCATACTGCACATGTGTGTATAAGTGCGTGCATGCATGAGTGTGTGTGTGTGTTTGAGTGGACTTGCAGTAACTGCCATGTCATAGCGGGGATTGTGTAGAAATGCACTCCTGAGACTTGAATACTGGCTCAGGTCCAGTTCCTCTGATATGCTAACAAGTAGAACTTGTTCTTATCAATGGACTGCTTTATTCTTGCTGCACACACACACACACGCACGCACACACACACACACATGCACACACACACATACTCACACAAACACACACACACACACACACACACACACACACACACACACACACACACACATATATACACATGCACGCACATAACACACACGCACACACACACACACACACACACACACACACACACACACACACACACACACACACACACACACACACACACACACACACACACACACACACACACATACGCACACACACACACACGTGCGCACACACACACAAACACACACACACGTGCGCACACACACACACACACACGTGCGCGCGCGCACACACACACACACACACACACACACACACACACACACAGTCCACTTGGTACTAATCCCTGTTAGAGGAAGATGCATCCTTCAACTAAGGGGAATTAAAAAATACTGAAAACTAACACAAATCAAAGGCTTATCGTTACTTGAAGCAATAATTACCAAGCCGCATTAGTGCCTCATCTTAGAAAAACAAAACAACAGGAGGTGTTGTTGAGATTAAAGCTGAAATTCTCCAAAAATCCAAACAATAAAAGGTTGCAGTTTGTTTCATTGCTACAGTAACATGGGTGTCTGACTGTATCAGCTATAGAAGACAGGCACTTCACTCATATGAGCTGCTGTCTGTTGGATACTTTCTTTAATCCTAAACAGTCTCAAACGTACACTTGTATCTCAAACATCTAAAGTTGCCTCGTTTTTTATAGTTTACTCAGTAGAAACACACCCAGAAACCTCACTTATAGCAATAATAAAAACGGAACACACACAGTGCCGTTCAAGAGCACAACAGGGTTTGCTTGATTGGGCTAATCTTGGCTTTTTTCCTGAAAATAACATTCCAATTTTTTTTTCCCTTGGACTTCCCGAGTTTAATTTTGACATTCTTTGCACAAATGATGTCATAAATGTTATGTCACTTTTTATTCGGGTTTAAGAAAACACCTAAAACAAACTAAAACATTATTATGCAAAACTCACTGTTTGCATCTTTTGTGCTGCTGTGTGGTTCTCTGCTGCCTCTATAAACACCCCAAAGTTAAAGAAAAGGCACATTTGTCTTCTGTCAGTGTTTGGCTTTAGGAATCGTTTCTATGCTGTATGAAAGTTTCCCTTATTGTGATGTCACAATAAGGAACATTAGCATAGAGCCAACCCTCAACTCTCGACATTGAGGGAGGCTTCCACTCTGGATGTGGAGGAGCAGCAGCTATACTCCAAGCTCCTCCCAGAAATCCAAACTCCTCGCCTCATAGCAGGGGTGGGCGTGGCCAGAAAAGGCTTGTTTTTCTTAAAGTGACAGAGCCCTGAAACGGCTCATTCTGGTAGGTACTGAAAATATCAAGACCAGCACTGGCTGATGTCATGACCATGTTTTGAATGGACCATAGAACTATTATAACTATTAAAAGTGTTATAATATGCCCCATTCAACAAATGATGGATTCATAGTCATTTTTGTCCAACTCTAAAAACATCATCAAAACACATTAAATGCACCTAATTACAGTTAAAACTCGTTTTGTGTTTTCTTACTTCAGATAGCTGTGGCAGCCATCTTGAATTGGGTTACTTCCAAAAGGTTTCAAATTGTAATTGGATGCTTTTTCAGTGCTTTCTAAAAGTTTCAATAAAAACTGAGATATTTTGCTGGCACGATCACTTAACCCTGACTTTGTGTTGCTAATGGCTCTAAGCGACTTCTGCAACAAATTATAGCTCAACAAATGTCAAATTAGCTTAAAATTTGTCCTGCAACCAGCCAGTAGGGGGCATACTGGTTCCTTGTGGCTTTAACGTGTCTACTTCCAGTTATTATTGATGATGTAACAAACAAAAACATTGTGTTCGGCCTTTTGGTGGTAGCTGATTTAAAAAGAAAGATGCTGGTGAACTGTGCCACATAAACAAATAAACAGAAGTAAATGCAAATAATGTATTTTCCCACAGACTGATAATAATCCTGTTGTAGTTTTTGTGTGACTAAAATGTTGCTTTAGGAGTAAAAACAACATGAGATGGCTCCATCTTTTGCTCTTTACCTTAATGCTGTTGTCGGTTTGAGGCGAGCCCTCAGTGGTATTGATACATTCAGTATTGATCCATCCACTCCTGGTGTTCACAGGCGACAGCACGGCGGATGGAGCGGCCCGCTTGTTAAGAAGGCTGGATACGAAACACCTGCTGAGAAAAGAAGTCTGAGTGGCACTGATAAACAACACCTCAAAGGGCCGGCGAGAGGCGAGAGAGCGAATCAAAACAAATAAAAATTAAAGATGAAAGGCTGTAGAAAACAAAACAATAAGCTGAGAAATGTTCTGAAGAGACGTCTGGAAAGTCAGGTGGTAGTCGGATTTGGCCGGTTTGAGCAGAATAATTGAGGTTTATTTCACACCGGTGCAGGAAGGTTTTACATTTCAAAGTACAGATGACTAAGCAAACATGGCATGCATGAGGAGTATGCAGGTGGGTTTGGTCGGGAGGTCAAACCCTCTTTAGGTGAATTTAGTTTAGAGAAATACAGATTTGTTAACCTGACTGATATGCTAACAGCTAGTTTACAAAAAAAATTCTGCCATCTTAAAAGAACTCCAGTCTCAAAAGGTTAACATCACCATCAGTCTGCATGACATGGTTGTGTTTTTCAAAATTTCAGCTTATTTTCAAGTATGAATAGCAGCCGCAGCTAGCTTTAGCACTTCCTGTGCAGCTCAAGGCACTTCCTGTTACAATATTATAGCGTTGTTGGTTCATAAGCCACATAAGATGTTAGAGGTTTGATTTTTAAAAGGATACATATTCATTTTAGCATTGGCCTCATTCAGGCTAGCTGAAAGCACCAAACCTCAAGTATCCCAGAAGGCTAGAATGTTAGTGGACTTTGTATCAGCTGTAGGTAGGAACCACAAACACATTACCTGGTAGATCTCTCTCTTCCTGAGGTTGAGCGGATGGAGAGGCTGTTTTGAAAAGGTTTCCTTTTTCCACTTTATTACAGTCACTGGACAGATCTGGTGACATCTCTCTCACCACTGGCCTCCTGTCTCTGTTGGACAATCAGAGCTTACTGTAAGGTTTAAACATCCAAATACAGTTTTAACTGGGTTAGGGTTTATTTTTAAAACCGTAAAACTAACTGGAGGAAATGTAATCAATAGCCAGCAGAACCTGTAACTGTTTCATACCAACTTGTTATGAAACACAGGAGAACTTCTGACTCATAACTACTCCTGAGGAGCACCGTCACCTCCTTGACTGGCTGTCTCTAACCTGAAGCCTCACCACCTCCTGCCCTCAGCGTGTCCATCCCACTGTGACAAGGCTTTGGCTCAGATTTTAATTACCAGCTCCTTTACTCTTTCCTTTGTCTTGTCGTCTGTTTTAGCGTCGCCTCCGCGGACCTCCCCTACTTCCTCTTCTTTTTCTGATAACACCCATTTACTCATGCCAAAAAAAGCCTTCACTCTTTTTCACAGCTCGGACTGCTGCCTACACACACACGTACACACACACGTACACACACACACGCGCACACACACACATATACACACGCACACATGCACACACACACACACATGCACACACAGCACACACACACACACACATATACACACGCACAAGCACACACATATACACACACGCACGCACACACACACACACACAAATACACACACACACACATATATACACATGCACGCACACACACACACACTGCATGCACATACACACACATACAAATACATGCACACACACACACAAATACACACACACACACACAACAACACACACACACATACACACACACACACACACACACACACACACACACACACACACACACACACACACACACACACACACACACACACACACACACACACACACACACACAGCTCCCACTCTCAAGTAGCACCAAGGCCAAGTGCATTACTCATACTCCATGTCATCTGACTGAACAAAGTGAGTGGAGGCAAGATGTTAATACTTTTTCCCTCAACACTATTAAAGCTGGCCAGGTCTGAGAGAGATGCGCCGTGTGTTTGACCCCGTCAGACGCCTCTTCTGTCTCTCCTGCTGCTGCTTTTCTCCTTACATGTGCAGTCACATGTACCTGTTGATCTCAGAAATCCATTAGAACCAGCTTGCCGAGTGTAAAGCACATGGCTGCCATCACGCACTGCTTCCTCTTTAAAACAACACGCTCCTTTCCCCCACTTCATCACGTAGCTCATTCTTGTGTCTAATGAGGTCTATTTTCACTTCTCCCACTGCTGCATGTTACACTGAGCGTTTTAATACTTCTAAAGAAGGAGATGAAACCAAACACGAAGTTACATTTCTGCTTGTTCTAGCTCCAGTTTTCTTATCTCAGTATGGAACTGGGTTTAATATGCAGAATACGAGTTAGCTGTAACAGGTTATTAAATCTTAAACAAGAGAAGCAGGAACAATACCAGAGTTTTCACTTTGGTAAATATTGTTTCTAAATTAATATGCTGGGAAATTCTACACCAGGTCCAGCCAATGTTCACACTCATCACTCTCCAACACTAATTCAAATCATATTGTGCTAACTCACAACCTCTGTGTCTTTTGGCTGGTGAAAATCTGCCATGAAAATAAATGAAGATGAAACTGGATGGTTGCGATCTGCAGGATGAAAGCATGATGCACCCAGCTGTGTCCTGAGCAGAGGAGAATGTGGGTTATTTTAAAGATCACCTTTAATGATTTAATACATAGTAGGAATGAATGCCTCGTATGTCGTACTTGGGGAAAAAAACTCTGGTGCGCCTGTTTCAGGAACTACAGATGAGCCACATCAGAGGAGAGTTTAACACGACAGGATCTGGAGTCTTATTTCCTGATATGTGGACGTCTCTCCTCTGATTGGCTAACAGCAACACAACTCTACCACTGACTCTGTTTGCTCTGCAACGTTGATGTTTTATCTCCACTAATAACACAAGCCTGGAGGAGTTCTGCTGTGTGGTGGAGTTGCTAATGCTAACGGTTAGCTTCTACTAGTCCAGACTCAGCTGGGTGCTAAACCAACAACAGCCTTCCCCGTCGTGAGTCAAGATGGGTGAGTCCATGAATGTTAAGTGACAGTGTGATGTAGATCTGTCAGGATTTTCTAATCCTAGAGTTTCACCTAGAGTCTATTTTCTATCAGAAGCTAATGCAGGAGATAGGTGGAGGAGACTATTTTCTTTCTTTTTTTTAACTTGTCCGGTCCTGGCAGTAGAAGCAGACAGAATGGTTGATCCTGGTGCCAAAATATACCAGAGCAGTTTTACTCTACAGCAAGAGGGATGTGGGCTAATCCTCCTGTTGCGCCATAGCCTTTATTATGTTTGTGGCATGTTAGACCACACCGGAGTGGACAGGCAGGGAGAAAAGAGACACAAACAGGGAAAGAGAGGGACAACAGTACACAACAAATTGACAACAGATAACAAACAGGCAGGACAAAGCAGTGAGGTCATCATTGAAGTAAAGAAAAACAAGATCTACAAAAATAAATGAAATAGGAACTGTTAAATGGTATTGCCCATATTTGTAGTAGTATGGACTCTCTCTCACTCTCTCTCTTTCTCTATCTCTCTCTCTCTCTCTCTCTCTCTGTGTGTGTGTGTGTGTGTGTGTGTGTGTGTGTGTATAGGGAGTCTCATGGGTCCCTGAACGGAGCTATAAAAGTTATTTTCTAATCCGCTGGGCCTTACGCCCTGAATCACACATATGTTGTAATGATGTGTGTTTCGACTACGTCTGTCACGTCCTTTGAAATCTGTTAGCTTGTAAAAATTCATAACTAATATGACTACAAATCAGACGTCACAGCAGACTCTCTTCTCTGCGACTGACCACAGGACCAGGTTTATGGTGATACTTTCCTCCTGAATGAAGGACTCTCTAGGGGGGGGGGGGGGGGGGGGGGGGGGGGGGGGGGGGGGGGGGGGGGGTTTGAGGCAAGCAGCGAAGGGCCCGCCATGGAAGGGTGTAGGTCCCCGCAAGCCAAGACCCCCACTCCAGACCCACCCACACAGGCCAGGAGCTCCAGCATTCCAGGTCTTCCCCTCCACATGTAGAAGTGTCCTTCAGAAAGACACTGAGCACTATATGACCACATTTATATATTTGAACAAAGACGACAAAAAAACAAAGTCACCATTGATGAGCATTCAGGTGTTCTACCCTAAAGCTAATTTGCAAAGCCAGTTCTTATTTTGAGGTTTTAAACTAAAATAACAATAAATTAAGTTTTCAAAGGCTGTTTAAAAATAGCTTTAATACATTTTTTAAGTATTGGAATAACCATGGGGAAATGCCCCAGTTTGTTTTGTTTAACTAGGAAGGACCCACTTCAGAGACTCTCTTTAAGGAAGTCCTGGGGGGTTCATGTGTGAGAGAAAGCTGGGATCAAACCAGCAACCCTCCAATTGTCTGTCAGCCACTATTCCCCTGATCCACAACCACTCCAGAATTAATCAAAGCTGATGTTAATTGCTTTCTTCTGCTGGCTTTGGGGGTATTTAGTATCAATACTCTTATTATCTTGGGGGAAGATGAGGGAATTTGAAGGGAATATTGGAAAAGAAAATAATTTATGTTCAGTTTTTCTCATGTGGTGTTCCATCATAGTTTTAACAGCAATCTGTTTTTTAACGTATAATTGAAGTACCACTCCAGTTATTCATCTTTAAGGATTTTAAATGGTCTTAGAAGACAACGAAAATTAGTCTTTCAAAAGTTTTCATTTATCACATATCTAGTTCTGACCTGACTGATAAGCTAAAGGCTAGTCTGAGGGGTGAGTTACACATGTAACATGTCTCTGCCATCATTAAACAACTCTAATCTTAAAAAGGTTTAGCTGTTTGTATTTTGTGTTTTCTTTAAAGCCATATACACAACTTTTTTATATTTGAATCATGTTCTTGAGCCAGTATGTGCTAAAATGACCCTTTAGAGGGTTAATGAAATGTCACTCAGACCCCCACCACCCTCTGTGGCCAGAATACCGCACTTGCAACTTCAGAGTGCCGGACTGGTCCGTTGGACTTAGAAAATGGAGCTGATATACCTGGCGCTGCAGTCTGCTTCCTGCATGTTTTAGATCATGAACACAGCTGATGTGTTTGATTTAGTGATGAACCGCTCCTGTAGACACTAATGAAGGCTGAGGAGACATTTCAGCAGTTTGATTAAGGTGTTAAAAAGATGAACGCACAGCAAGCAGAAACGTTTAACTTTTGCTTTCACTAACAGACACTAGGGGGTGCTAAAAACAAGCCAAAACTGCCAAGTGTGCCTTTAAATCTGTAATTAACTTCATGTTACACGACCACCACAGAATTCTGAGGGTTTTTGCAGAAGGACTTAGCTACAGAGCTAACTGCTACAGGACTTCTGGCCAGATGTTCATAGCCGAAGCATAAAGGTGTCCATATGTGCTCTTGGCACCAGGATACCTTAGGCCGCAGGTCGATGATCAAGTTTGTTGTCGTTTCATCTGATCTGCGGCCGCATGTCTTGGACACTCGGGTGAAGAGAGGGGCGGAGCTATCAACTGACCACTACCTGGTGGTGAGTTGGCTTCGATGGTGGGGGAAGATGCCGGTCAGACCTGGCAGACCCAAACGTGTTGTGAGGGTCTGCTGGGAACGTCTGGCAGAGTCACCTGTCAGAAGGAGCTTCAATTCCCACCTTCGACAGAACTTCGAACACGTCCCGGGGGAGGCAGGGGACATTGAGTCCGAGTGGGCCATGTTCCGTGACTCCATTGTCGAGGCGGCTGACCGTAGCTGTGGCCGCAGGGTGGCCGATGCCTGTCGTGGCGGCAATCCCTGAACCCGCTGGTGGACACCGGTGGTTAGGGATGCTGTCAAGCTGAAGAAAGAGTCCTATTGGGTCCTTTTGGCCCGTGGGACTCCGGAGGCAGCTGATGGGTACTGGCAGTCCAAGCGGAATGCGGCTCGGGTGGTCACGGAGGCAAAAACCCGGGCATGGGAGGAGTTCGGTGAGACCATGGAACAAGACTTCCGTACGGCTTCGAGGAGATTCTGGTCCACCATCCGGTGCCTCAGGAGGGGAAAGCAGTGCACTACCAACACTGTTTACAGTGGGGAGGGTGTGCTGCTGACCTCGACTCGGGACGTTGTGAATCGGTGGGCCGAGTACTTCGAAGACCTCCTCAATCCCACGGGCACGTCTTCCAGGATGGAAGCAGAGTCTGGGGGATTTGGGGTTGGGCTCTCCAATCTCTGGAGCTGAGGTCACTGAGGTGGTCAAAAAACTCCTCAGTGGCAAGGCTCCGGGGGTGGATGAGATCCGCCCGGATTTCCTTAAGGCTCTGGATGCTGTGGGGCTGTGTTGGTTGAAGCGGCTCTGCAATATCGCGTGGACATCGGGGGCAGTTCCACTGGACTGGCAGACCGGGGTGGTGGTCCCCCTATTTAAAAAGGGGGACCGCAGGGTGTGTTCCAACTACAGGGGGATCACACTCCTGAGCCTCCCTGGTAAGGTCTATTCAGGGGTTCTGGAGAGGAGGGTCCGTCGGATAGTCGAACCTCAGATCCAGGAGGAGCAATGTGGTTTTCGTCCTGGCTGTGGAACACTGGACCAGCTCTATACCCTTGGGGGAGTCCTGGAGGGTGTGTGGGAGTTCGCCCAACCAATCTACATGTGTTTTGTGGATTTGGAGAAGGCGTTCGACCGCGTCCCTCGGGGGGCCCTGTGGGGGGTACTCTGGGAGTATGGGGTACCAGACCCCTTGATACGGGCTGTTAGGTCCCTGTATGACCAGTGTCAGAGCTTGGTCCGCATTGCCGGTAGTAAGTCGGGCTCGTTTCCGGTGAGAGTTGGACTCCGCCAAGGCTGCCCTTTGTCGCCGATTCTGTTCATAACTTTTATGGACAGGATTTCTAGGTGCAGCCAAGGTGGTGAGGGGATCCGTTTTGGTGGCCTCAGGATCAGGTCTCTGCCTTTTGCAGATGATGTGGTCCTGTTGGCTTCGTCAGAACGTGATCTCCAGCTTTCGCTGGAGCAGTTCGCAGCCGGGTGTGAAGCAGCTGGGATGAGAATCAGCTCCTCTAAATCCGAGACCATGGTCTTGAGTCGGAAAAGGGTAGAATGCCTTCTCCAGGTCAGGGACGAGGTCCTGCCCCAAGTGGAGGAGTTTAAGTATCTTGGGGTCTTGTTCACGAGTGAGGGAAGGGTGGAGCGTGAGATCGATAGGCGGATTGGTGCTGCGTCTGCAGTGATGGGGGCATTGTACCGGTCTGTCGTGGTGAAGAGAGAGCTGAGCCAGAAGGTGAAGCTCTCGATTTACCGGTCGATCTACGTTCCTACCCTCACCTATGGTCACGAGCTTTGGGTAGTGACCGAAAGAACGAGATCGCGGATACAAGCGGCCGAAACGAGTTTTCTTCGCAGGGTGTCTGGGCTCTTCCTTAGAGATAGGGTGAGAAGCTCGGTCATCCGGGAGGGGCATAGAGTAGATCTGCTGCTCCTCCACCTCGAGAGGAGCCAGTTGAGGTGGCTCGGGCATCTGGTTAGGATGCCTCCTGGACGCCTCCCTGGTGAGGTTTTCCGGGCACGTCCAACCGGGAGGAGACCCAAAGGAAGACCCAGGACACGCTGGAGAGATTATGTCTCTCGGCTGGCCAGGGAACGCGTTGGGATTCCCCTGGAGGAGCTGGCCCAATTGGCTGGGGAGAGGGAGGTCTGGGCTTCCCTCCTTAAGCTGCTGCCCCCGCGACCCGACTCCGGATAAGCAGAAGAAAATGGATGGATGGATGGATGGATGTTCATAGCAGAGAATGACTGTGAAATGAGGATTTTACATTGTCGGGTAGCATAGACTGCTGTAAATCTTTCTGTTTAGGCCTGTACCAGTCTGGAAGCACAAACAAATAACAATAAAAATAATAGAATGTAAAAGTTGTAAAACAAATATACAGCTGTTTGATTACTTTATATCAGTGGTTCCTAACTTTTTTTCACGAGAACCCCCTTTTCTGTGTTCAAGACAAGCGGGGGGCCCCAACCCCACCCCTTCCACTCATTCACATAATCATGTAACGGACGGAAGGTCATTCCTGGTGACCTTTGGGTCAACTGTATGTCCAAGCTCCTGTGAGACTTACAGACCAAACAGAGTGTCTCCTCAGAATCTGGTTTATACTAAGCAGGAACCGCTAAGGGTTCTGGGGAAGAACAACTCAAGAATTCTATCCAGCACCAAAGTGAAAAGGTGTATTGAAAGCTAATTTCTGCAGATGGGTTTTCCCAACAAAGCTATTTACATCTCTCAAGGAATCAAACCAGGTTTTTTAAAGAAAGTAACTTAGCTGTTAAAAGAACTTTTAAGAACCAACCACACAATTTTTCATCAGCTGACCATTCACCCAGAAAGAGTTTTACACCGTGTCCCGACACAGACCTCACCAAAACAGTAAGCTCAATCAAATTGAGTGACATGAATTTTAATAAGATAAATAGATACAACACTAAATTCCACTAGATTCATATTTTGCTCCATACTATTCTCATTCAGCTCTCAGACTTCATCCAACATCATAAACACATTATTTCATTCCATTTCATTTTATTATCTATTGCATTTTATTATCCTTGTTCTGTTTGTATTTAATCATTAGTCTAATTCTAGTAATAAATTCATTTTACTAACTATTTTTGGCTTTCGGTGTTTCATTGGTGAATAAACGTCCCTGGCAATCAAAAGATCCTAATTTCATAAATAATAAAGTCTAATAACTTTATAAAACGTTACAATTAAATGTGATTAACAACAAACTTCATACAGAGTTATAACTCGTATACAGAGTTTGATTATACCTTTGCGTGTGTTATTGAGATTTATGAATGAATATGAATTTGGTAACCTCACAACCTCAGCACAGACAAAATTGTGGGGACCCCCTTGGGGGGTCGCGGACCCCAGGTTGGGAACTACTGCTTTATATCATTATTATTTCTATTTAATAAAAACCTTTAACATTCTCACCAAGAAACTTTTTTCTCTTATTATTCATTAATATAAGGTAATAAGGGTTATAATATAATGAAGATTAACAATAATAATAATAATAATATAAACATAATATTGACCTATTTTTTTTAGTTAAGTACGGTACATGTTTTAATAAGATATAGAGTAGAACCCCACTTTAAATGATCTGAACTACTGCTTTAGTGCGGGGGTAGGGAACCCTGGTCCTGGCGAGCCGCTATCCAGCATGTTTTAGAGGTTTCCCTGCTTCAACACAGTTGATCCACCTGTTCATCAGGCTCTGCAGAAGCCTGTTAATCACCTGCTGATTAAAATCAGGTGAGTCTAAAACGTGCTGCATAGTGGCTCTCCAGGACCAGGGTTCCCTACCCCTGCTTCAGTGTAACCACCAGGTCAGACCCTAAAACCGTCACAATCATAAATCAAACACTCACCAAAGTTGTGTCAATAAATGTTGAGTTGGACGTGAACTGAACCGTTGCACTGGTCTAGGCAGTCTTGTGTTGTTACAACAAAAAGGCTGTAAACGTCTTCTTCGTTGGTATAAAAAGCTGCTGCATAGACATCACTGATTTAATCCCACTCTAATGTCCCTCCCCACACCTCAGAAAGAACCAGAGGAGTAATAGTTTCTGCCATTTGGGAACGTCTGTGTACTTCTGTAGATTTTCCCTAAAACTCCCATTCAGAGCCGATCCGTGTCAGAGAGGGAGGCTTTCCTATTCAAGGTCCTCCTAAAACATTATTCCAGCTGTGTTGTTACAGTTGTTTTTATGGACACACTGATTAAATACTACTAGGAAAGAGGAAAAAATAACAAAAAATAAATTGTGAACCCGAGAACGGTTCGGTACACTTCCAATAACGCTCTCTTCTGAATGGTTGCTGCAGACTTTTATGAAGTTATTCCTCTAATGCCTGCAGTGCTTCTGGGAAAATCTCCTTAAACTCCAAACACTTTAGTGATTTCCATGGCTGAGTCAATAAATAGAAGCATGTAACTTGTGCTTTTTTCTGTCTGCTCTCAGCTCCCACTGCTCCTGCCTGTGTGCACGATCTAATCTCAGCCCAGCGGAGGTGATCCTTCCTCGGGGCTTGTTCAGACGGAGGCCTCGGGGCTGATTTCACACTCCAGCGCGAGGATGAGAGATTTCTAATGACTCAGCGCTCTGATAGTCTTCTCGTGGCGCCCAAGGCTTCCAACCAAGGACCTTCTGACTCGACATAACCACTCTTCAAGCAGTCACATTTCTCCAGAGTGCAGACAGAACACGGGGGGCCTTCGAGTCCGGGAAGCTCAGACACCACGAGTGTTAGCAGATGGAGTCATGCTGATCAGAGGACTTGTTCTGTTCTTTTTCCTGAAACGTCTCACTTTACCGCCGTTCATTTTTCTTAATTATGTTCTAATATTTTTAAAAGGTTTCATACGAGCACGTAGCGTGTCCTCCGGGAAGGTTTCTTAGGAAAACGTCCTCTCTCCTAATCTGCCAGGTTTTTTACCTGTTAATGCAAATGTGATCTATGAATAATGAGAGTCGTGCTGCAAATACGAATGAGCCTTTATAACTGAGTAGCTGAATCTGTCCTGGTGTGTAGAGTCACCTCAGAGCTTTTAAGAATGCATTTGTTTTTCTTTTAGACGCTGTTATTCTCATTTAAATATAAATAACGTTTCATGATCTTTTTCTACATTATTTTAATGCTACTTCTTCATCACTTTCATTCCAGGTTTGAAAAATTTGCTGTTGAATTTAGATTTTTTTCAGCGCGCTTTAAAATAAAACATCCATGTATGTTTTTTTAGAAAAGAAATATTCACGTGCATTTGTTTAAAACTTGTCTCATAACTCTGAGTTTTTGTGTTGTTCTTAAGTTGATCAATTACACCTGATGATTTCATATTTATGTCTATTAGTCTCACAGAAAATTTATTTTTGAATTTTAGTAACCATATGACCTTTTTAAAAAAGTAAAACATGTAATCCTGGGGATTTTTATTTTTCTACATTTTTCCTTTCAATATTTTTCTACAATTGACACTTTCCACACTCAAAGAATATTGTCGTTAAATCCCAGAAACTCTGAGAATTTCCTTAAAATTGTAGCCAAAGCTCAAATTACATGTTGTTTATTTACAGCGGCCATCTGTGAATTCACCTGCCTGACTATCCATTACAGTACTGTTGGTACTTTTCCTAACTTATATGCGTACGGTATGTGTGTGTGTGTGTGTGTGTGTGTGTGTGTGTGTGTGTGTGTGTGTGTGTGTGTGTGTGTGTGTGTGGTAAATGTAATTAATACTAAAGATGATGACACCCCAGGAAGAATAGCAGCTAATGGGGATCTTAATAAACAAACATGCCAATTTTCTAGTTGGGAAAAACATCACAGTGTAATTATTTACTCTCAAATGATAATTATTCCATTTAGCTTAAATGATCTGACTCAATATTTTCCCTTGGCTTGGTAATGGATCGTTCATCCCATCTGTTTTTGGTACTTAACCCCCTTCAGGTGCCTTGGTCAGATGATCAGATGTCATTTCTTCTGCCTGGTCTCAGTGTTTATACATCAGCTTTCAGTTCCTGCACTTTTTTCAGGACTTAAACCAACACTGCAACTACCTCAGACTTCATTTACCTTTCATACTGAGAACGATTATTTCCTCAGTACTTCTACAGAAATGTCAGCGCCGCGTTCCAGAACAGGAGCTCCGACTGATTGATTACTAATGTAAAACAATATATTAAAGACCAGAATTACAACGTTTTGTTAGTAAATGTCAAGTTAAATTTCAGTCAACTCTGTAAAATACAATAATATCCTTTTAGAATGATTACTTGCATTAAAACAAAACCTGTCACTGATTTTATTACAGAGAAAAACGTGTTAGATTTGAGTTTCCAACATGAATCCAACAGGACAAAGCATCAGTTAGGTTTACTTTCCTTTAGAATCAATCCTGCTTTAACCAAAGATGCTTTTCATGAACGGATGAGCTACCAGGATCTTAATCTTCAGGTAGGTTTTTCTTAAAAATATCAAAACAAACACATTCTTAGGATTTTTTGGCACACGACACTGAAAATATATAAATGATCATACATGTTATGCATAGGATACACACCCTTACCCCAACAACACACACGTGCATGCACACAGTTACACACACATGCATGAACACACTTTTTGCAGATTTTTGTCTTTTTCTTTTTTCCAATTAAACCAACAAAGTAGATTTAAAGCAGCAACATTATTAACTATGTCTTAATTAATATTTCAGTCCCGTTCTAAACCCATAAAAAGTACCAACTATGTTTTTGGATGAAATCTGAATTCAGTCACGTTTTCCAGGAGAATAAAGAGCAAGATGAACAAGAGAAACTGGATCTTTATGGCCGAGTAATGAAAAAAAGCACTGGATGTTTTAATGACATTATTGACTTACTGTATGGGATTATTAACAACCTTACACCACAACCTCCTAAACAATTACTATACGTCGGGCTGATTGAGGACAAACTAAACGATTCTGCTGGAGATTGTTCGGCCTCATTAAGGCCATATGCAACTTCTCTTTTCCAAAGTTACACTTGGAAACATTTCAAAATGACTTAAATAATTAGTAATCTGAAATAGATAAAGGTTACTCGGGTAGGCAAAACAAAAATGAACTTGGATACATTTTGGAACAACATAATAAACATAAAAACATCTCTGATTGGAGAATGACACAAGCATCAATCTCAACCAATGACAAAAAGAGAGCTGCTGTTTGACCGTTTCCATTCGTCTCTAACAGGAAACAAATCTGAGTCCAGCTCGTGGAGTTTGTTGCTGATTGGATGAACACAACTGATTGTTTTGGTCTTTTTTCTGAAAGCGTGTGCATTTTTAAGTGCAACATTCAGTCTGTCTCTAGCAGATTTTTATCTTTTATCTCTGCAGCTGGTGTATCGTGGCCTCGACTTCTAAACAACAGATAAAGAAACTGCTGTTATCTACAAATTACAAAACCGCCATGGATTATTTAACCGTGCTATCTCACATTCGTACCAACCAAACCACTTGAACACTCATTGTATTAAAATGATATTATTTCTTCAAAGATCACAGTGAGGTATATCCGTGTCAATTGGCCTGAAGCAGCAAACGAGTAGAGTCCTAAACGTGTTTTTAATTTAAGTCACACTTCAGGCTTTATTAAGTGTTTTTAGTGGCACCACAGCATGGACCTCGTCCACGTGTCCCCGGGTGAATGTAAGGTTTTAGGAAAAAACAGAACACTTGACCCCTATTGTTTCTCCGTTTAGTCACGTTTCCATAGAGTCCACATTAGCAGCAGCGTGTCGCTGCGTCTGAGGCAGAATACAACACTGCAGGCATGCAGAGACACACTTAGACAGAACGTCATCACAGTCTGGGTTCATCACCTCCATCAAGAATGAGACAACTCATCTTCTCTGGAAAAGGAGTGAACACACACACACCTACACACACAACCACCCACACACGCACATACACCCCCCCCCCCCCAATCCCACCTACACACACACACACACACACACACACACACACACACACACACACACCCTACACACACACACACACACACACACACCTACACAGACACACACACACACACACACACACACAGAGCTACATTTCAGTTTGTCATCTGGGCATAACTAAGACGTGCATGTCTTCACACTACTCATCCCTTGACAGTGTGACTCCTCTGACATTTACCCAAGGCAAAACAAATTCCACTCATGAGTGCGTTTTCAATACACATGAAAAAACTAAAGGTTTTAAAGCCGGAGTAATCAGAGTGTAAAACGTCCCCCTGGTAATAAATACAGGGAGTCCAGAGGGAAGCACACTGACTGGTGATTTTTGTGGCTGTAAATGAGGCCATTTTGTTCCAAATAATGATGTGGGTTTCCATAGTTTATAGGCTAATTTAAAAGGGGACCAGTCTGACGTACGGCCCAGTAGGAGCGGAGTATTTTTCTCCTCATTTAAGCTCTTGCTTTTAAAGAAATGGCCTTGCTAAACTGTTGTTACTTTTACATGTCTGGGTCCATTTATGTGAAAAGTTCCTGTTGCGTAACTTCTTCAGTGGCTGCCTTTTTATGTCCTCTAGCTCCCTTCCCCCTGCTCCACCATATGGGAGCTGGAGACACGGCGTGATTTAGGATGGAAAATTGATTATAAATAGATGATGTGAGGGATCCACGCTAACGATGGCAGAGTGGCGCTCCGTCCCACATTGCAGTGTCACTATGAGCTATCAGCTGCCACGATGATGCACTTTGATGCTGTCCGGTGAATATTCTCCTGCTTCATTGCTTGAAAATCTATATGCCTCCAGAGATCTGGCTTGGGGAAGGGGTCATCTAATGGGGCCATCTGCCTGCCTGCCTCATCGCTCTGGAAGATCTGCAGTCCTTTCTCGCTACAATACCTACAGCTCTCACAAACCCAGTTGGTGCTCCAGATGGTAAAGAGTCAGAGAAAAGGTGATGCAAGAAAACCAACCTGCACAATTTGAGCCAATACACACCTTGGAATCTTTCAATTTCAGGCTAATAAATTGCAGCAGGAAGCAATTGTAGTGCCGATGTGCTGAGGGAGTTGAAATTGAAACTTGTGCAGGGACAGTGGCACGCTCTCAAAAAGGGAGAAACACCGTGTAGCCTTGGCTTCGACTTGTAGAACAAATGGAAACTGTTCCTGAGACTTTCTCTTCCGAATAACAACATTCTACGGGCGACAAAAAAGTGCTTGTTAGGCTGAGCACTTGCGCCAGCAGATATGCATCTACATATACGTGTCAAGTCACTACCTCCGCTTGCCTTCTTCTTCTTGCAAAAAATAAGTAAATAAATAAATAAAAATGCAATTGACAGCAGCAGCATCTAGTCAGGTAATTATGGAGCCAGCAGAACAAGTTTCAGACAGATTTATGGAAATGTGATGGCTGCATGAACAGTCACTGGTTGTCATTAGGCAGTTTGAAATACATGTGATTAGACACTTTAGAGCTACACTAATATATATATATATATATATATATATATATATATATATATATATATATATAAATAAATATACACATATACGTGTATATATATATATATACATATATATATATATATACACACATATACGTATATATGTATATATACGTATATATGTATAGATAGATAGATAGATAGATAGATAGATAGATAGATAGATAGATAGATAGATAGATAGATAGATAGATAGATAGATAGATAGATAGATAGATAGATAGATAGATAGATAGATAGATAGATAGATAGATACGAAGTAAAAAGATCCACACTGTTACAAGTCCAGTAGCAACAAGTCCAGGTCACCATCAGTCCGTGATTTTACAGCCTCCTTTAGCTCCCTCAACAGAGTGTAGGCCGCACCGATGTGCACTCTGGTTTTAGCTCTTTCCTTCACCTCCAAAGACATTACTTTCTTATTTTTAATTCCAGGCTCCACCATGATTCTAACAGAAAAAGAAAAATATCTTCTTTTGAAAAAGCTAACTGCTAGCTTTAATATTATATAGCACACAAAAACACAGTTTTATTTTGTTTCCTCTCACTTGTCCCCTTGAGGGCTCCAAACTAATTATTTGATTATTATTTAGCTTGCATGTTCATCATTGTAGCATTTTTTCTAGTTCTCCAGATGTTGGTGAACAATGTTTGTCTCATCAAAGCAAAGAATTGCACAGCTGTATAATGTTGGCATGTTTTTGTGATGTGTAAAGTAAAAAAAAAAAAGTTTTCATTTGAATTTGCAAAAGTACATCTTTGGAGGTCTATTATTAAATGGTTTTATTAGGTATGTTCTGACCTCATCAGGGTCCTGATCAAGGCATGTTTTCATTAGCCAGTATTGGATTTCTATGGCAACACTCAGCTCCTGCTCTCTGTTGTTGATCAACTGCCAACACCATCTCCATGTTGGGCTGGAGGAAAGAACTGCTTTCATCATGAGCTGGAGGTGGGCACAAGGTGACCATGAACCAATGAAGATGTGTTTGTGTCATGTGGCGCAAATGAGGAAGTGTTGGCTGGTCTCTGGCTGAGTGGGAGGGAGGAAGGGGGCGGGCCCCATAAGGGACTGCCAGATGGCCAACAGTGCTGTCAAATGACAACCTCACTACTTTTGTGGTTCTGACTTGGTTCAAAGGTTGTCAGCACTGTGGGCACCCCTGGGGGCTCCAAGCAATTGCCTGCCCTGCCTATTGGTTCGCAGCGCCTCTAGCAACAAATCCCTACTCTAAATTTAGAAAAGTAAAAATAAAAACATCTATTTCCAAAGTAATCGTCTCATTCAAAATTAGAACCAACTGACTGGAGATGAGCTGTCTTTGCTCCTACGCAGGTGAAAAACTTCATTTCCCCACAATGGAGAAGTAAACTCAAGCATTCTATCCTAGACTGCCAAAGAGGCCCCAACGTAACTAGATCAAGTTTGGGGAATCTAACGAGAACCCTGCACGGAGTCAGGCAGACCGTTTCAAAACACTGCTGAGAATATGGACGTCTTTATGCGGTAATCTGGTCTGGACTGAGCTTAAACTCATGTTATTCAGTTTAATTCCCTCACGGACGTGTTCTCTGGTTCAGCAATTTCACAGCAGAAAACACAGACATCGGCTGGGCTAACAAATTATACTTTCTCACACTGATGCGAAGTCTGCGTGGGCAGCTGATTTCAAATCACTCATGATCGGTAACTTCTTGTTTTTCCAAGATAAACCAATTTTTAATGCTTTCCAACTTGGCTAAAAGACAGCATGTGTTAAAAGCATCAGTAAAAGCGTGTTTGTTTTTTAAGGTAGACAATAAGATTGGCAGGACCTTGTTTTCCTGCTTAGTCTGCCGATATCAGATAACACAGAGTGTTTTATTGGGCGACAGATAAATAAAGAAGAGCAGAGGAACGTGTGGGAAGACAGCCTAAAAGCCTCCATTCATCCCTGAGTCGTGTTTCAGCCGGGCTAGTGTCACACCAGACTCTAATCTCATCCAGATGCCCTCACTGAACATTAGCACCGAACCCAAAACAAGAACCAAACCTTGAGAAAGTAACTGATCAGCGATCTAGCTGTAACTCCATATCCGCCCGCGTGCTCATGTGTCTGCTTTGTTTCGTTTCTTCTGTCTGTGCCTCCTAGTCTTGATCAAAAAAAGAATTTCCTTCTACTCTTCACTTCTCCTTGTTTGCCTGTTCCTGTTGGATGGGAAGAACAAGGGAAATATATGCATAACCCTCCGCTGACACGCAGACTCCTTTGATGTGGAATTCTCAAACAGACGCCCCGACTCTCCAGCATTATTGGGGATATTAAAGTGCTGGGTGTCTTTCTGTCTTCGTAAATACAAACACCAACACCGTCATTTGCAAAAAGCCAATTCCATTTCCTCCTCTCTGAACTTTACAGCTTCCCTTGTTATTCAGAAAGTCAATAAAAACAGGAGTTCAAAAACTTTTCGAAGAATATCAAGGACAGCTAGTGCTGTCAGCGCAGTTTGCAGCGCTGCAAAAGATTTCATCACAGACACAGACACATTCAGTGTGTTGTTTCAAAATAATAGCGTTTCAGTATTCTTCCCATTTCTGAACAAAAATGGAAAGTTTAATTTCTCAATTAAAAGTTTTTTAAATTTTCCTAAATGTGACTTTTTGCTAATTTCTTAAATCTTTATTCAGTCTAATGACATAAAACCAAAAAATAGAAAGTCCATTTTAAATATTTAGAATAGTTTTGTCAGTTTTTAAGCTCTGGATATGTTGATACACGTTAATTAGCCTAGCATTACAAAAACGTCCTAGCTTATGTCTCACTTCTGTTTAAAACTAATGAAGTAGGTTGGCTCTTAACTCATTCACTGCCATTGACGACTATAGTCGTCATTTCCCTTTTTTTACGGGGCGGGAGTCGGAGCGAGCCCCCGCACCGTGAGAACAAACATCACGTGTCTAAAGCGGATCTTCATCCATGTATGTCACATATCACGTGATCAGGAAGCGGAAAATCAATGGATTACGAGTTTGTTTTGGGACGCTGCTGTGAAAAAACATGATGCGCCGAACCGGAAATGCTTCTGGAGTGGTGCTTGGGCGCCAGATTGTGAACAAACGGATAACGCTAGAAATACGGTGATTCTTCCTGATGTAAGAAATGCGTCTACTCTTTCTTTTGGTAGTTTTGGTGTTTACATGATCATAGAGCACAATGTTCTGTGACTCTTCAAAAAACAGTAAAAACGCTCAAAAACGCTGGCAGTCAGGGGCTTTCTGATCAGAAAACGGCTGGCAGTGAATGAGTTAAAGGGTGAGTAACACCATGGGCGGAGACTTATTCCAAGCTGACTTCCTGTTAGAAAAATACCTGCAAAATAGGCGTCACCTGGAGGACCGAGGGAGCGGCACTGAGGCAGTGATTGACAGCACCACCATCAACCACCCCACGTGGGCTCTCGGAGTTTCCCAGTCGGAAAAACTAGTCATTTATAAGCGCGTGCGCACTCGCGCGTGTACAGAAGCGCACAAACAAGCAAACCTAGCGCTCAGGAGAACAAGCAGACTCAGAAGCACCAGCAGGTTGGAGGATTTACTGTCCACCGCGATCACCAGAAAAAAAGGGGAGGAGGTGGTTTTTTTTCAAGGAGGCGAGCGGCTCCGAGCCCTAACGTGTCATATCGGCAGGTGAGTGGTTGCGCCAGGTGGAGGTGCGGCCGACTCAGCTGGAGTCCAGTGCAGCGCAGCCACGTAGTAAGGTAGACAACGTCACCGTGCGCTGCATCTCTACAGCAATCAGCTGGGGCTGATTCTAAATCAGTGTGGAGCAGAGTTTTGACCTGAAGGTGGAGATATAATTATGGTTTTTGCCTGTAATATTATATTTTAAGTAAGTTGCACTAAACTGCCAAAATAATGATTACACATGTCTACAGCACTATTAGATACTCATCTATACGGGTTATCAGCACAAAAAAGTTGATTTAGGTGTTACTCGTTCTTTAAGCTTTCTCACAGTTATATTTACATGGAGTCTACACAAATAATAATACCTTTAGCTGGGTTGGCTGTTTGCTTAGCTAGTGCCAATATTTAAGTTAAGCTAATGTGATATGAATGTAGCAAGCTAAAACATTGTTTGTATTGCAGTTTATTAATTTGTTAGAAACATTTAGATGTTTTTGTAATGTTTTAAATATTTTGTTGGTGTTAAATTGATAAAACAAAAGGTTTTAAACCAAGAAACACAGGCCCTGCTGTCAGGAACGTCCACATTTATCATCCCTCTATTATAATTACTGTTCCTCTATAATGTCATGTCAGGTTCCACCAATCTGTTCTGTGGGGTACCCCAAGGCTCTGTTTTGGGACCACTCTTGTTTTTACTATATATACACCCTCTTTGACAGATTATTGATGCTTTTCATGATGTCTCCTATCACCTATATGCAGATGACATTCAGTTGTACTGCTCCTTTAAGGATTCTGAGTTCTATAAACTGTCTGAACTATTAGAGTGTCTATCAGCGATCACTAGTTGGCTAGAAGATAACTTCCTTCAGTTAAACTCTGAAAAGACTGAATGTCTGATCATTGAGAACATGGCTCCTCTGATTAGTCAACAACTTGGTCATTTAGCTTCTGCTGTCAAGTCAAACATGAGAAATTTGGGTGTTGTCTTTGACCAATCAATGTCTCTTGAAGGCCACTCAAAAACGCTGGTCAGAAACTGTTTTTATCATTTGAGAAATATCTCCAAACTGCGAAGGTTGGTGTCAAAACATGAACTTTAAATGGTTCTCCATGCCTTTATCTCCTCCCGTCTAGATTACTGTAACACACTTTTCACATGTTTTAACAAAAAAGCCCTCGACCGCCTTCAGTTGGTCCAGAACTCTGCAGCGAAGCTCCTAACTGGAGCAAACAGAAGAGCTCACATCTCTCCTATTCTGATGTCTCTGCACTGGTTACCCATTAACTTTAGAATTCATTTTAGAATTCTGACTAGAACTTTCAGGCTCTACATGGCCAAGCTCCTCCTTATATTACTGAACTGTTAAAGCCTTATGCTCCAACCCGAGCCCTCAGGTCCACAAACCAGAATCTCCCAGAACAAGGGTATTCAATTTCAGTTCTGGAGGGCCGGTATCCAGCACGTTTAATTTTAACCCTGTTTCAACACACCTGATTTCAATCAGCAGGTGATTAGTAGGCTTCTGCAGAGCCTGGTGAGCTGCTGCACAGGTGATTCAATCACTGAATCAAGTGTGTTGGGGCAGAGAAACCACTAAAACGTGCTGGATACCAGTCCTTCAGGCCCAGAATTGAATACCCATGCCCTAGAAGTTCCAAAAACCAGATATAAAAATCAACGTGATCGCTCTTTCCAGGCTGTTGCACCCCAACTTTGGAATGAACTTCCTTTATCCTTACATATTGACAGTCTGGACACCTTTCAGTTTGTGGCCTTTGTTTGTTCCTTCACTGTCCCCAGGTCTGGTTATGGGCCCAGCAGTGAAGCCCACAATGTCCTTTCACCAGCAACCTCCACCAGCTGCGCCAGTGGGATCCCAGAGTGTTTCCTGGCCAGTCTGGAGATATTATCCCTCCAGCATGTCTTGGACTGACCTAAAGGTCTTCTGCCAGCAGGACATGTCTGAAACACCACCCCATGAGGCATTCTAACTAAATGCTCATAGACTGTGGAGTAAACCCAGGCAGGCGTAGAGAGAACATGCAAACTTCAGAAAGGACGCAGCTGAGCTTTTAAACTGCAACCTTCTTGCTGCGCTGCTCCTGTGCCAACAGCTGTACCATCAGGCAGCCTGTAATAACCTAAGCTATGATCAATTGTTTTGATGTATAAACTGTAAGAAAAGTGTAGTAACTACAACCAAGATCAACAGAACAATAACTGTGCAAAAACTTGAAAACGTATTGAAATGAATCCTGGACTGTAAGTGGTAGAAACAGCTGGTGGTTACACATGTTTTATGTACAGGACACAGGTTAAAAGGTTACTTCTTTTCTGGAGAAACAAATCTGAGTCCACAACAGTCAATGAGACTCTAGCAGTACACACTCAGCGGGGTTTGAGGAAAGTCCATAATGACCTTTAGGAATGAGACGCAGGCTGGGTGACGAAACCCAAAGATGTTCAAACTGTATAAAAAGTGTAAAGTTTGTAGGATTGTTGGTGAAAATTAAGACAAATGTTAGAGTGCATTGTGGAACATTCTACAGTAAAACCTCCCAAAAATCCCAAAAGTTAAAGCAACTTTTTCATATTTTTAAATCATTTTCTTGAGCCAGTAGGTGCTAAAATGACCCTTTACAGAGTAAAAAGACTCTCAGCACCCTCCGCCCCTTGTGAGCAGGATACCCCGTTTGCAACTTCAGCCTCTCCAGACCGCCACCCTGAAGTCTCACAAAGTCACGCTTTACGGTAATCTATGTTTACACCTCAGAACAGATGAGCTACACCTGGTTAGTATTTATTGTAACGTGTTTATCATGGTGGAGACAACAAAAACATTGAAGCTCAGAAAACAAAAAGAACGTCCGACCACAATAGGAGTCAAACAACAGTCAACATCAGGACTTTTCTGAATCGTGAGAGCTCAGAGGCATGATTCCTGCATGTTTTAGATCATGAACACAGCTGATTTGTTTGATGTAGTGATGAACCGCTCCTGTAGACACTAATGAAGGCTGAGGAGACATTTCAGCAGTTAGATTAAGGTGCTAAAAAGATGAACGCACAGTGAGGAGATAAGTTTCACTTTCAGTTTAACCACAGTGAATTAATAACAGACACTAGGGGGTGCTAAAAACAGGAAAAAACTGCAAAGTGTGCCTTTAAAGTGCCGTTGTGTAAAACTACCAGGTTGGTCGTGTAACGTCAAACTTCCTGAAGAATTGCACTATTTCATCCTGTTTGGGGAAAAAATGTTTGCCAAATGCATAACATAAAAACAGCTGTGATAAAATAAAACCACACTAGTGGTGAACACAATATGAAAATGGGAGCTCTCCAGACCTGACGTGCACTCACACTTGCTGCAGACAGGCTGTAAAACAAGCAGGCTGACGCGTAGTTTTAAAGGGTTTTACCATTTGAGAGGATATCTGTCTGTCCTCGTAAAACAGAACTGTAAATACCGAGATGAAATTTACAAGCCAGTTGCGCCTCTTGAATTGAGTCAACTTAGTAAAAGCTGAGGGGGAGAAGAAGAGACGGAGGAGGAGGAGGCCTGGAATTATCTGGGCCATTTAAAGTGAAGTGTGGTCAGACGGATTGGGCGGCTCTCGCTCACTCGCTCTGGGCTGGGTCTGACGAGAAGGTCGTGTGAAAGTGGAATGTGGCTGAGCTGGATACGTGCCAGAGGCGTCGAGAAAATTTCTTTTCAAAACAAAGCAAAAACTATGTTCTACTCAGAGGAGATTATGTCTGCTTCTATAAAATCCAACAGAATTAATAGCTTCACATGCTGCAGACATGGCAGTAACAGGTAAGACATACAGAAGGCAGCATGAGCAGAATCAGCAAGCAGCATGCAGAATAGAAAAATAATGGTGTTGAGTGCAGAAGTGAGGACCGCCTGTACACTGCTGTGACATTTAATAAACAAGAAGGCAAAGGAAGCGTGTGGAAGGGAAAAACCAATTTATGCAGACAGGCAAAAGAAGCGTGGGCAAACAGAGACACATATCCAAAGAGAGGTGAACATATCTGTCTGATTTAAACAAAGCCTAGATAGAAAAAACCTCCGTCTGCTTCGGGACATTTTTAATAAAATAAATCACGGAGTGGTTGTGATTAAAGCAAAACGTCCAAAACGTAAAACTAAAGCATGCATCTCTGTGTGAAAAGACTCATTCATGGGATTGTACTGAAGTGTGGGAAGGTTAAAAGAAATGGGAAAAGAGTACAGAGTTGCATAATGTTGTTTAGTTTGGAATGTTAGCTATAGTTTCTCGTTGTTTCCCACCTGCACCCCTGAGTCACAGGTTCAGGTTCTGCAACAAAAACCCAGGGGGGTGATGTCATGCCGAGTGGTAAAGAACACAGACCGAACAGGTCCTGAGGCTGCTATCCAGGGTGCGCTGCAGAAAGAATAGTCTGGAAGTTGCATGTGGTTTGAAATTCAATTCAAATCAAATTTTAATGATTTAGCCCATAGCTACCCAAATCAGATTTAGAAGCATCTTACGTCAATAACAGCTTGTAACACAGAACACATGATGGCTTGCGCTGACGGCGGCCTTTGCGCAGTAATGGACGAATCATTTGGAATCTTTTATTTATCTTGGAAGATTTCTTGGAATCTCTTATTGTAAAAAGCACAAATCTTGCCTGGGGCTGAGATTCTGGATCATAGCTTGTTTTGCAGGCAATTTAAAAATACCTTTAGTTCAGATCTTCTGTCACATGTGGATGTAGGAACTGGACCCCTGATTCACCGGATCACGAGCCTCACGAGAAGTAAAGCAGATGTGCTTGTAGGAGTACTTTATCATAAATATACCTACAATGGGAACTGATCGGTATTTGTTTCAGAGGAAAATCTAAAGTGTCTAAAGGAATTTTCAGCTTGTTTTAGTCATTTGTTGTGCAAAAGTTGTAAATAATTAGCGTTCTTACATATTGTAACATTCACGTTATGATATCCAAACTAGCTATTCAGTATTGTAGTGAACTCTAAAACTCTCCAGTATCTTTTCCCAGTGCTTCTGAAACATCGTGACTGAAACCTGCCTGCATAACTTCCATCTCTCTGTTGTGAAAGAATGAGAGGGCTCATCTCTGTCCACCATCTTATCTGGGGCTCTTTTGGTTTCGTTCGGGGAAAATGTTTATGAGTCATTGTGTGTTTTTCTGCTGCCACAGGAACTAAACCTGAATGTTTTGAGATGCCTGATCACATCAGACACTGCTGTAAAACTACAAAGATCAGCTCCTAATGATGAGATCCTGGAGGCCAGCTACGTTGTTATCAGGTGTGAACATTAGATCTAGGGTAAGGTGGAAAAATGGGGCTGCCTGAGCCCGAGCTTTTTGAAAGTTCAGTGTAGAAGGAGCAGGATACTGCCTTTGCCAAATCTGCAATGGCACTAAAGCAAGCTGTAATTTCACTCGTTTTGTTTCAACACATTTGCAATGGTCTGGATAAATGAATGCCTTGTGAGTCGATCTCTGTGGGAAAAAAGCTCTGGCGCTCCTGTTTCAGGACCAGAAGTGAGCCAGAGGAGAGGGGAGCAGAAGACGGCAGGTTTCGGAGTCTTATTTCCTGATATTCAGACATCTCTCCTCTGATTGGCTAACAGCAACACGACTCCACCACTGACTCTGTTTGCTCTGCAATGTTGATGTTTTGTCTCCACCAATAACACAAGCCTGGAGGAGTTCTGCTGCGTGGTGGAGTTGCTAATGCTAACGGTTAGCTTCTGCTAGCCCAGACGTTCTCTGCTGTTTCCTGGACGCTAAACCAACAACAGCCTTCCCCGTCGTGAGTCAAGATGGGTGAGTCCATGAATGTTAAGTGACAGTGTGACGTAGATCTGTCAGGTTTTTCTAATCCGAGCATTTCCCGGTCTATTTTCTATCGGCAGCTATTACATTAAATTCGGCTAGAAGACTATTTTCACATTTAGCCATATTTTAAAAGTAAAAATTGGTATCTCAGTGAACTTGCTCTTTAAAGAAAATTTGGTTCACGAAAAATCCAAGGAGCTTTGAATATATTCAATAAAAAGTGCAAAGCTTTTAAATTGTATCGATACTCCACTGACTCAAGGTAACTCACAGGGTTACTCACCTGCCCTCAGGGGTCATGACACTACCTCACACATCACTCTGGTTGGACAGAAACACAACAATCAATGCACACCTTGTTTCCTCAATGTAAAAGCTTTGTACTCTAGATTTTTTAGTGAGCAAGAGTTTTTGATGAGAAGCAAAATAACTTCAAGAACCAAGAAAACATATGAATTACCTCTGAGACTGAGAGCCTTCATCAGCAAAATCTCAATTTGATCATTTTAAACTCTGAAATGAGAGGCTGGTCATTGAGTAGTCCTGTGATTCTTATCCAGTGGAGGAAGAAGTACTTGATTTTTTTACTTAAGTAAAAGTACAGATAAAGGGAAAAAAATAATCTAGAAAAGTGGAGTATCCAAGAAATGTTGATTTAAGCAAAAGTATTAAAGTATGCATTTTCAAAAATAAATAAGTAAAAAGACTCCACTAACAGGTAAATATGTGTTGTGTGTGTAGAAGTGTGTTTTCGGATGGGGGAGGGGGCAAAATACAAATTAAAATACTATTAACTTTAGAATTGCAAACCGATGCAAACAAGGGTGTGCTGCTGGTCTCCATAGGACAGGGGGCAGAGGTCAGACAAAACTTAAAGTACTTTTACTTTTGAAATTCTGTAGAAGATGTAGTGGAGTAGACGGTACAGATACTTGCTTCAAAATGTAATGGAGTAAAAGTAAAAAGTAGTCCTCAAGATAATCACTTAAGTAAAGTACAGAATGGGGTGTGCAAAGCAGCCAGTATTAGTATTTGTATTTTTATTTGTTGAGGGGGGAAGTATTTGTATTTGTACTTGAGTAAAACTCAAAACAGGTGTAAAAATCCTTTTTTTTTTTTGCGTTACACTTCTAATTTATGTTATAGTGTAAAAGTGTAACGCATAAAAAAAATTACAGCTATTTTGAGTTTTACTCGAATACAAATACTTTCCCCCCTCAACAAATACAAATACAGAAACAAATACTGGCTGCTTTGCACACCCCTAGTACAGATACAGAAAAATTGTACTTAAGTACAGTAACAAAGTACTTGTACTTTGTTACATTCCTTCGTTGTTCCTATCTTGAAAGGCACTCTTCATTAAAACCTTTCCTCCTCTTTTGATGATGCTAGTTTTCAATATTATAGCTGCAACGATAATCATTGTAATATTTCATCTGATGCATTACGCGGTTTATGTTTATCAAATTACAAAATCTGCTTTGTCTACACAGATTACTTAGATTGGGGCATTTATAAGCATAAAAAATAACTTTGTATGCAAAGACTGTTGCAGGATTAATAGCTACTTTTATGCTATCATATTTGGGCACATTGATTCATATGATTGCATCTTTTTACGTAAAAAAATCATTTTATATTGACATGTTGATAAATCTAGCTAAAGACAGCCTCTGTATTTCTTTCAAAAATCAAGTTTGTGTGTGCGTTCCTTCCATGGCAATAACTGACAGCTGTTGCATTGGTCCGCTGTGTCATTTTGCATAAAAGATTTAAGACACTTGTTCCTTTTAAGCACAAAGACATCAAGGCCACTGCTGCCAAGTCACAGAAGCAGGCATCAACACTGGTTGCCTTTTGGGAAATTAAGGAACATTAGATGAGCTTCCCTATGAATGTCAGCGGACTTTCCCTTTGGCGTTGTGTTGGATTTGTTAAGTCAATGAAAAGACAAAACCCTAGCCTTATGAAGGATAAGAGCAAAAAGGTCTAGATATAACCCCCTGCAGACAATTGTCCCCAAGTCACATCAACCTAGCCTGGAAGTCTAGACAGACATTAGCCCAAGCTAAATGATTTTGGTCTGGTCGGTCTAGCCACGCTCCATGGAATCCTCAGCAGGTCAGACCAGTTTGGTGGGCCAATCACAGCGCTCTATCAGTTTGGTGGGCAGGATGATGCGATGGAGCAGAACAACTAAGATGGCGGTGGCTCATTTGAAACTTCTTTGGTATCAACGCTGAACTATTTAGACTTGAACTTTTCTTATGTTTATTTAGAAAAAGATGAATTTGCATCTTCTTCAACAGTGTATGGCAGACTGCCCCGTTGACTGACATCTGTAGCGTTGAGTACGTCACGTTGTTCGTTGTCCAATAGCATGTGGAGATAGTTTGAAAGACACCCGTAGATCCCGCCCCACGACTGACCTCTGTCTATGGGTCACACATATAGGTTGGGTTGTTAGGCTAACATCAAACTGCTTCAGGCCCCACATTGTCCAGATGGAGTATCATGATTACATTCATCATAAACTAGACATATCCAGTTCTATACATTACAAATGCAACAATTATGTTGTTTTTGCTGCAGGTCAGCGATGCCGATCACAGGGAGAGCAGATCACATGGCATGTTTCTATGTAGTAATGATGAGTACTACTAGCTACATGATGCAGGATGCCAATTTTACATCACTCTCATAGATGGTGGAAAAAGTTCAACACAGACATGTTTGTTTTTTGCCACCGTGAGTCTGACACAGCCAAGATGGCTGCCACAGACAACCAATGTCATAACACAAAAATGGGTCCAACTGATTCAGTTTTACAGGTACTGAGCTAAAGACTGGTGTTTTAGTAGCATTTAGTAGACACACTACAAATAATAAGAAATTCCTTAAATTAACCAAAGCAGCCAGAATTCCCTCATTTATCCACACATAGTAAATTATGGCATGGTGAGGTTTCTTCAAGAAACGCTAGGGTTGTTTTTATTCATGTTGTTTGATCAATCATTACTCCAACTCTTTTCCAAACTTTTCTCCATATGAGAGCAGGAAAATGTTTGGCAAACTGAAAACTCTGTTCTGACTTCTTCTGGGATGTCTCCATGCAGTTGTTGGACTGGTTCCAAACGCACATTTTGAAAAGACATTTAACACAACAATGTGGTTGAAGCGAACACTTTTAGCACTGAGCTTCATTTGAGAATTATTACTTTCCATCTTTAAGGCTCAGACGCTGAGTAGAACACAAGAAAGTCAGTGTGCTTTACGAAAGAAAGAACTAGAAACCGTAAGCTGATAAACGCCGGAAGCGGTGAGTTTTCCTTCGCTCGCTTTGGTCTGATTTTAGAGGTCAAGGTTGAATTCTGAAGTGAATATTTCGTTTAACCTCGGCTAAAGCCAGCCTGGTACTCTGAATGACAGCGCCTACATAAACAGGCCAGTGGCAGCCATGTTGGGAATGATCGGTGGTTGGGTCTGTCATGGCAGATGTTGACTCTTTGGATTCCACCTCCAGACACATGTGAACTCACTATTTCACTCTTTTCTTGTGTTATTGGAATGTCTCAGACTCCATTCTACTGACCAAGCATCCAGGTATTATCTTCAGAAAATATACATTCCTTCTGAACCACTGGGTCGTGTTTATTTTTAAAGTGGCAGGATGAAGGTTCCCGTACAGATGTATACATAAAGTGCTTTTTTTTACAGACACTTAACTCCAATTAACCTCCATTCTCCTATTTGGCTGTAATCACATTATCCAGCTGTATTTTATGTTCTACTGCTACATGTGAGAACAAGCTTCTCCTTGTGCTGGATCTCCCTGTTGGCCATGGGAACATGCTATGGTCCTCTCTCTGCGTTTCTGCCCCCCTCCCCTCCAGGGCTGCGTGTCTCAGCTCGGCCCTCGGGCGATGTCCAGAACCGCGGCGGTGCCTGATTCATACCCTTAGCTGGCTGCTGCTGCCTGTGCTTGACAGTTCCTTACAAAAGGGGTTTGCGCTTTAGCAGGACTTTACAGAATTGTTGTTAATGTATCTACATGAGAAAGGAAATTCAAGAGAATTATATAAAACATCAGCCAAGAATGGAATCCAAACATTTTTTTCCTTTAACTTTCTAGAATTTCACATCCATTTGTACAAGTCTCAAGGCTCAGTTAGTCACTCGTGTGTCAAAACAACGTCAAAAGGTTTTACTTCTGGGTCTAAATGTGCTGAAATGGACCCCCTCAACACACACACACACCTCACTTCATTCAAAAATACATTCCAGCTGTCGAATGTGTTCATGCTTGTAGTAATATATAAAACAGCTTCAGACTACCTGCCCGTCCCCTACAGCTATTATCGGTGACGGAGCTCACTTTTGGCACCCAAAGCCCAACGCCTCATAAAGCTGCCAGGTTGAGTTGTCAGACACTCAGACTAAAAAGTAACATGATTGTTTTTAGAGCTGACACGTGACTGATGGTACAAGGAATTCACGGATTAAACTAAATGTCTTTGTTATTTTAGAGGATTTAAATATTTCAAATGTATTGGTTAATGTTAGATCTCAATCACAGTGGTGCCCCCAAGGGGTGGCCAGGGGTGGCCATGGCCACCCCTAGAAAATTGCAGGCCACCCCAGGAAAGACCAGTGTCAATAAATCATGTTAATGTTAACTCAAACCATAAATGCATCTTATTTAATCAAGACATTAATGTAAAACCCAACAAAGAATTATACAATTAATGAGTAAAGAAATAATCAGAATTTTAAAAATGTATATACGTTTCTGCTGCTCACCATTTAAAAAAAAGTGTATATCTACATATTTTTTGTGAAGACAGCAACAGGTGAATTAAACTAAAAAATAAAATTTTAAAATAAATTTTGAAATAACATTTCAAATAAAGGAAACTTATTTTTCTGAAATGTTTGTGTTTCTCAAATTTGAGTTAAGTGTTTTGGATGCATGTTGTTTTTAAATATAAAAAAGAATAAAGGAGCAATGCAATGCATTGACACAGGTTAAACTCTCCCAGAGTTACCACCCCAAAATTTTCTTTGGCCCCGTCTGGCCACCCTTATCAAAAATTTCTGGGGGCGCCCCTGCTCAATCAAAGCAGGAAATGAACTAAGTCCTTCATCCATTCATTTTATCATTTACATTTCAGCCGTCTGACACCATGTTTAGGGGCTTTCATTACACTAAACTGGCGTTTAGGAAAAGGTGTTTGATGGAATCCTAAAAACCAGTATAGGGTAAAAAAAAATTCAAGATAAGCTAAATCAAATCAGCAATAAAAAAACTGCCAGATAGCTAACGTAAATAATTAGCTAATAGAGGTAAAACATTTAGAAGGAATTAGTTTAAACATGATGACCTGAAGGCTTTAATTATGCTTTAACATTCAGCCTGTTTCATTCAGACTCACATTTGAACTGAAATCAACAATAAATATGACCAAAGCTCACGTTTGCTACTGGTTTACAAAAGTTGAAGAAGCATAAAAAGGTTTTCTAAAGGAAGGTAAATATTTCAAATTCACATTTTTATGTAGTTAAAAATATTTTAAACTATTAGCTGAAATTACCCAACGTCATGTTCATATAGTTACCCAAAGAAACACCTCACAATGACTATGTGACTGTTGAAGTAATTCAATCTTTATGTATCTGGTCATTCAAAGAAATATTTGGACTTAATACAATTAGAGGGCTAATGTGGGAATGAATCAGCTGTAAAAGTAATCAATAATAGCTGTAGAGAGTTAAGTAAAAGATGAAAAAGTCTATTAGGTGTGTTTTTAATGTTTAGTCAGACATGTTACTCAGTTCTGACCTTCTAGTGTCTCTTCAGAGGAGTCGGTGATCTAATCTCCCCTTTAACTCGCCGTCACAGACTCTCCCGTAACTCAGATGTTTAGAGGGAGAAACGCTACAAGCTACATGTGGATTTCTAGCAGAGGAGGAGGTGTTGATCCTGGCGCGGTGTGAGGTTTTATTCCGCGTATGCTGTTGTGCTCGCTCATTAATCACATCCATCGGCAGTCATGGTGTTTGGGTTTCAGAGGTGATATTAAGTGAAACCCGTAAATAAAGCAGCTTTTTAAATTGAGTGCATTCAGGGCGACGTTTTCAGGCAACAAAGCTTTTGATCATAGAGATGTCATTATTTTCCAGGAAGCTGGAGTTGTGAGAGGACTTCACACATTTTTAAATAATGACACCTCCTTGAAAGAGACAGATTAAAGATAAATGTTCCTGTTTCACCTCAGACTAATAAAGTTTACCATTAGAATGCTCAAAGTTACTTTTAATAGCCTTTTTTTGCTGCTAAGAATAATTTCGTGTCAGATTTCAAACTAAGTGGCTCTGAGCGCTCCCCGTCATCATGAAACAATAATAATAACGTGCTTGTATTTATTTTCACGCGTGGAGCTCCCATTAAAATCATCAGCCTCCTTGAAAGCTTGGCTTCGGGGTTTCTTGTCACCTTGCAGGTTGACAACATAAGCACGAGGTCACGGTGAAGTGCAGGCAGTGAACCAGAAGGAAGCATGGTCGTCATAAATAATGCATGTGTGAAAGGTTTATCTAATGGCGCTCTTCAAACTTTTAAAAGTTCATCTTTCAGCTGGAGACGCTCTCGGCTAAAAGCCGACTTCCATGCAGCCATCCTCCCAGCCCAGCGTGAGACAGACTCTGATTGGTGTAATTATGTTTGCAGTGATTACTTCTCTTACTGGTACTCATCACAATACCAGACATGAATCACAATGATGTGAAGATGTGACAGTGGAGAAATAGGTTTTGGAAATTCTGGAGCAGACTCTCCATTCCCTAACCCTAACCCTAAAACCAGACACTTGATTGTGTGGGAAGTTTTTTTAAGAGGACACTTACCGTCTTTTGTCAGCTGGTGGCCAAGGCAGGGTGACGAACAACCGGGAGGTATTACGCTCTCACCCCCGGCGGCGGTAACTTGAAAGCTCGGATGGAGGACGGTAGGTTTGTCAAGAGGAGGCTGCAGGCACCGGTCTGTCCGTCAGGACTCAGAGAACCAGCGAGGAGAGAAAGATGAGACATTCAACTCTTTACTCCTCACTTTCTTTGGCGTAACTCAACCCCTCCTGGAGCCCCGGCAAGCAGAACCAGTTCCAGACCTGTCCCGCGTTCATGGCTGCCTCACCCCCTTCTCTTTCTGTTTTTTGGTATCGTTTCACTCCTGATTCTCTAGCCGGGGCGATGAGCTCAACGCAGGCTCGGGTTTCAGCTTTCCGCTGGAATGCTAGTGCAGCCACTCACAGAGGCAGAGGTGCCGGGGAGGTCAAAGGCTACCGGGGTGGTTCGGAGGAACAGAGACGACAGGGGTATTTGTCATCTGGGACCAATGGAGGTATATCTGAGGGCCCTGGAGTGCTGAGAACAATACAGGAGTTACAGGGGTCACGGGTTACGGATGTTGTGGGGGACGAGGCAACATCTGACAGCTCCAGAGGCTACGGAGCAGACGACACATTTACACGCTCAAATACACACATAAACATGCACAACGACTCCTGAATGCCAGATTTACGGCTCAGCAGAGGGGTTTCCTCAGGGAGAGAGTTTTCTCTTCCTTTGTCGAGCGGCTGGTAAGGGTTTTAGCAAATGTGGGGGGGGGGGCACTATTAGGTCTACAATCTGATTCAACAACTAAAGACACACGCAGGCAGTAGTAACATGATAATGAAGATTACATTTATTAGTAACTGGGCTAAAGAAAGGACAGCAAAGCTGTGTCAATTAGCTTACAATAGCCACACAACACCCACCACGGCCATACAGTTTACTGAATCCCTATTTACTGATAAAATGAACAAAATCATGTGTGTCTACCTTCTAAAAATATTCATCCGTGCCTTTTGATGAGTCGTGAGGAGCTTCAAAAGAAACTTGAGCTCGTTCCTTCACTGAAAAACAGCAGGTCAAGTTCACCGCGGCGGTTATTTCAACCTAAAGGGAAAAGAATTTAAAAAAAATTAACGGTGTTCTTTTTATTAGCTTTAAGGTGAAATGAGCTTTGGTGATGTACTCTTGTTTGTCTGTATATATATATATATATATGTTGTTGTGATAGGTCTGAGCTCACATAGGTTAGGATTGTTATTCTCTTCAAATATTCACATCTTGAATAAAAGCAAAAAATGGCTTCACTTTATTTGCTGGATTTTTTAAAATAAAGGTTGTTTTTTAAAACGGTTTCAACCTTGATCTTCTGGATATTTTCTAAGAGTGTGATTGGAAGGAAAACATCCGACATAAACCAAAGTGCTGAGTGGTTTAAAGGATTTCAATGCTGGCCTTCAAAATATGTCTAATAGATCATAATAAACAGTCACTTGACTTCATTAACAATTCAATGCACTTAATTCAAATTTAATTGAATGACCATTTCATTTTCTGCTGTGAACACGCTGCCTGAGACCCAATTTACTTTTCAGATAAAAAAAAGATACTTTTGTCTCAGGTGTTTGGGACAAAACTGATGTTTTGATTTTTCTGACTGTGAAATCTGACAATAGATTAGAAAAATGAAATTCCTCTGCCGACGCCTCTGCATTCAACCGTTAATTACCTGCACCTGTTTAGTGGAACATTTGCATTGGCCTCCATGACGCCGTGCAGGTATGCTCTGTGATAATTACATGGTGTTTGTGCCACCTGTGGTGAAACAGCAGAGGTGTGAGGAGCGGAGCTAATTCTACCTGGTGGCTAACGTGACATAAAAATGATTAAAAGTTGAAAACAAATTGCTGCTTTTAAAGGTGCCACAGTGTGAGTGAGCAACAAAGGGCTCATTAAAGTGGTCTGGCATTTATTCTTCTTTCCTTTGCCCAGATCCCCCCGCTTCTGCTCCAGCCACTGGGAATGTGTGGTCTTTATTAGGAAGAGGAAGTGAGCACCCCAGGCCTAACGTCTCAGGTGTCTTGATCCTTTTCTCCCCTTGTGGCACTTCTCAGCTAATCGCTCGCGCCGATAGCAGGGTTCCGTTAGAGGCCCCGGCTCTCGGAGGCAGGGGAGAAGAGGCAGCATTGCCCCCCCGGTATGTGTGCAGCACATACTGTTTGTGCAGATGAGTGTCGGCGCGGGCACACCCTCCGAGGGCCTGTTCCCATGGGAACCGCGGTGATAGCGAACAGCTTGTTTTTTGTGTTTTTGGCAGTGTTGCCCTGTTGGAGGACTGACAGGCTCTGGGGAGGTCTGATATGCAAACTCACTGCCAGGTAGGCCCTATGAGGAGAGATTGCTTTCACTCCGACTCTCTCCTGTGCTGTCTGGTCACATGGCTTCGGTGGGATTTGGTGCTTTTCACCTGCGTTGACCAAACAGGGTTTCATGTTGCAGAGTGTGCTCTCTGCCACAAGCTGACAGGCTGAACTTGTTCTTGAGGGTTCACAATCCTCTGGGGGCCCACGAGATCGGTTTTAGTCAAACGACTTCAGGTTAGTGTTACACGTCGACAGACACTTGGCTTTGGTTCTGACCTTACCACGTCTCGGAGGGAATTCCACCCTAGCCAAACAGGAAAATAAAACTTGGGGGGAAAAATCCCTTTGCATAAATTTTTAAACGATAACATCGCTACATGGCTTGGCTGACTTCATTAGCATAGCTGTAATCAGAGGCCTCGCTGGTTTCTCTGAAAGAAGTCACGCCTTAGAGCAGTGGTTCTCAAATACTTTCGGTGAAGCCCCCCCTAGGATACATAGATTTTTTCGCGCCCCCCTCCCAATGTTCAGGGGGGGGGGGGACGGGGGGTTGCACAATGTTCATTGTGTACAGTATGATTGATTTTATGGATTTCTAGAATGTTAATTTCTGCTAGGAACAACAGAATAGATATCTGAATACACGTCAGCCAGGCTGCTTAAATGTTAAGTCGGCTTGCCATACTAACGCGCTGATAGTCCGTCGGCGAATGTCGGGCGGTAGGGGAAAGTGCGGGGGAATGACCTTGTTGCCCACAGAAGAATCCATCGTGGAGGTAACATCATGGAAAGATTTCCATCAAAGCATCTGCAGTATTCTCCGCATCTGGCAGTGCGCACAAAGCGGCGCCAATAGGAGCTCAGAGCGCGTCTGACAGACTTGTGCACCAGAGCGCAATGTCGAGAGCTTCCAGATCTAGAAAGTGGAAACCCTTCTTTTAGAGAGTCTGGTAGACTTCTGGTTATTTCATTTGGTGAAATGTTTCCTGACTTTAAAACTCTGGCTAAAGTAGAATTCGTTACTCCAGTAGCTGCTTGGATCTTTGGATCCAGCGTGTCAGCGGAGCTCTGAATCACCACATTTTAACAGCCACGAGCCATGAAGCGCTTTGAGTTGCCTTCGGGTTTTTGCGCTGTATAAATAAAACTGCCGTGCCTTGCCATGAGTCTGTCTGAGGCAAAAGTCCAGAACCTCGTTAGTCTCTTCAGCAGCTCCATAGAGACACTTGATTACGCACAAGCAGGTGACCATCAGGTTTACGCCGGAGCAGAAGGAATGTGCGTTCGGGCGCAGCAGGTGAAATGTTGATAATTTAAGTGAAATTGTTTAATTGCATTGTTTATATGTTACTGGGGCACTCTGGTCAGCTTGTGTGGACTAAATATTAATTAAAATGAATGGATATTTAACGGTTTTATTGAATGTTTATTATTATTATTTTTAAAATGAAAGTGATGGGAAAATGGATCATGCGGCCTCTGGCTGCGAGCAAATGCGCCCACCTTAGCGTGTCCAAATGCAGCAGCGATTCTTTCAATTTCTCATATATGAACGAAAGGAAGTTGTGCTAAAAAACATTTTACTTAAATAAAATACCACTATGGTGGGCGCCGCAGGGAAACAAAGATGAGGCTTCTTTTTAACATAACCGTGTTTAATACGGGCCATTTATACGTCACTCTAACAAACAACAAATATAAAATGAAACAAAAAGTAAGAAAAATCTAAATTTCTCGTCCATCTAACACATGCACTTCCTTTCCATTAAATAAAATTCATGTTTAGACTTTTTCTGTGTTCACAAATCAGTCTGTGATCCTCATTTATTGGACTGACAGTGGAGGTTGGAATACCCTTGTATTCTCCGTGGGGAGGCTCCGAGCGGGGTGGGGGTGGGTGGAAGGGGGAGGGGGGATTGGGTGCGTCCGCTGCGCCCCCCCAGCTCTTCTCCCGCGCCCCCCAAGGGGGGCGCGCCCCACTAATTGAGAACCACTGCCTTAGAGGGTTTAAGTAACGTTTTTTTAATTTGGCTCAGAATTTGGCGATTAGGAATGAGTTCTCAAGCAGTGATGAAAACACAACTACATGTGCTGACAATAAGTATTTGCACCCTTACAGATTTCTTCTGTTGCTGCTTTTCTTGTCACTTCCAGATCAACAGACACTCCAAAATCAGACAAACTGAGTAAACACTAGCTGTCCAAAGCAACCCGCCTCTAGGTGACACAGTAACTGACTCCTAAACCTACTAGCTAGTGTAACCCGTCTTTGTAGCAATAACTACAATCAAGTGTGTGTGATAACTGATAATGCATCTCTCACATCACTGTGGTAAATGGTAATTGGCCTTGATTATATAACGCCTTCTAGAGTCCTACAACCCCCCAAGGCATTCGCCCATGCACACACACATTACCACGCTGGTGACGACGAGCTACAACGTAACCATAGCTAACCTGGGGCGCACTGATGGAAGAGAGGCTGCCCAGCACTGGCGCCACCGGTCCCTCCGACCACCACCAGCAGGGTGAAGTGTCTTGCCCAAGGACACAACGACTGCAACAGACTGAGCGGAACTCGATCCTGCAACCCTCCAGTAATGAGACGGGCACTTAACTCCTCTGCCATCATCGTCCCTGTGGGGGAACTTTGTCCCACTCTGCTTCATGATCTAGCAAGAGTGTGACTTTTAAAGTGGGAATTGCGAGCAGCTGTGCGTATGCGGCACTTTTAATTTCCCAAATTTGATTAAATAAACTTTTTTCTGATCTTAAAGGTGCAATATTAGACCTTCCACACGAGCATCAGCTCTACTCGCCCTAGATAGCATAGCGAGTGTCCACATCAGCCCTAACCTGCTTCACCTGATATTAGAGTAAAACAACAAGATGCCGTCAGAGGGGCGTGTCCGACCACCCGGGAAGGCTAGGGATGCGTCGGAACAGGCCACCTCATATATCTCCACAGGCTCACCAAGAAAATGAAACAAAAAGAAAACACTCCGACCTGCTCACTGCTGGGTCCCTTGTGGTCAGATCCTTGTTAGGACCCAAAGTCATCATGAGAAAACAGCATTTTGTTTTTACTCAGGTCATCTTTGTCTGATTTTGATATTTGATGATCTGGAAGTGACAAAAAAAGCAAAAACAGCAGAAATCTGTAAGTGGGCAAAGATTTTTTTCTTGGAAGAATTAAACTCAGACGGCATCTCATCTGCTTCCAGGAACGAACAGGTATACCTGCTGCCCTTCAGAAGTCTAAACCTCTACATGTTTTCTTACTTTCATTAATATTAGACACCATGCACAGGAGGCAGACCATCTAGAAATGGAATTAAAGTGTGTGTTTACTGTGTAAACAACTACCTCACTTTATGCTGTTTGGATTCTTAAATGAAAACATTCGCCCCAGAAAGCCTTCGCCAGGCATCGTGCTGAGAAAGCGTGCAGCAGCAAACGCCTCTCCTCCCGCTGCCCGCTCGCCTGGGACAGCAGGGTAATTACATCATTTTGGAGATGGAATGAAAGCACTTTACAAGCACAAGTAAGTGAAATGCTTTATTGCTTGCAGAATTGCCAATTAAAAAGCAACACCTGGACCACAGCTACAATGGACCTGTGACGGGGCCAAAACCAGTCGCACCCTGTTCCACAAAGGCCCCAGGAGAATGTGTTCCTTTCTGTTCTCACCCCCCACCCTATTAAAAGCTGCCAACAATGCACCTTCACATCAGCTCAAGCAGACCTCATGTCACCACAGCCCGGTGTGTTCTTAGAGGTATTAAAAAGCCTTCCTGGGTTTGGAGCACGCCACAGCAGCCCAGGGCATGCTGCTGAGAAAGAAAATAGTAGTGAGTCTCTCCAGTCTCCAGGAGGTACCGCACATGCAAAACACACACGCGCGCACGCACACACACACATGTCTGCCTCTCTATCATAGTGAGGACCATCCATTGACTTCCATTCATTTTTACAACTGTATTATGCCTAACCCATACCCTAATAATAACCAATGTTGCTGTATTCCTAACACTAACCTCAACTAAAGCTTAAATCACACCATACCTATAAAACCAGCTAAAAATTAAAAAAAAATGAGGACCACAAAAATATCCTCACTCTTGTGGTTAAAAACGTGTGATGGTCCTCGGTATGTAGTAAGTACAAGAGCACACTTCACACACACACACACACACACACACACACACACACACACATACGCACACACACTCACACGTTTTGACCAGTCGAGTCCCAGATGTGCAAACAGAACGGTGGAAAAGAAGAAAAATGTCTTTAATTTTCCTGCACAACAAAAGCCACACAAGCCTCCTCTACTAAACCATCTCATCTCCGATGGATGGAGTTAATTGAAGCATCCTTCGTCATGTTTTATTTAGAATGATTCTTGGTGACATTTTCCTTTACTGTGCTGTTTACTGAGAGCCTCTAGGGCTCACAGTGGTGCTGATCAGAAATAAGAAAGATGAGCATGGTAATGTTCTTAAAGACCAAGTTCACTCGTTATCTCATCTGCAGTGGTCTCTAGTATAAATAAATGCTTAGTGAGTCGTTCTCTGTGGAAAAAAAGCTCTGGCGCTCCTTTTATCTGAATGTAAAAGTTAGTCTGAGCAGTGGGGAGCAGAAAACAGCAGGTTTTGGATTCTTACTTATTATTTCCTGGTATTTGGGGAAAAAAATCATTGATGTTTTAAGGTACCTGGAAGTTTTTAAACATTTTAAAACATCAATAAAATCTGATTTTAGCACAATGTGGCATTGATAAAGTTCATGTTAGTTTAAAAATGAGGTTAAAAGGTTAAAAAAAATTCAATATGTTATATAAACATAGCTAAAATCATACTTCATAGATGTTTTAAAATGTTCAAAAACTTCTAAAGGCACCTCGGTATGAAGCAAGAAAAATGTTAAATGCTGTATTTTATTTTGGTTTTATTTTGAAGAGCGGAAGGAAGTGTTAGCAACTTGGGACCAGCTCAGTGGTCTAGTGGTATGAGTGCCCGCCCTGAGACTGGGAGATCGGGGTTCAAATCCCGGTCGGGTCATACCAAAGACTTTGAAAAAATGGGACCCAATGCATCCCTGCTAAACCACCAAACAATACAACGTTTTTATGGAAACAAAACCATATAGCTTTAGTGTTAGTTGTGCGTGTGTGTGTGTGCGTGTGTGTGGGTGGGGGGGGCTGGGTGTAAAGTAGGTAATCAATATTGAACCATTAGTGGCTGATTAGGTATATATTAATTTTATGAATTACCAACTATTAAGTAAGCATTAAGGAATCATTAGCTAATAAATCCACTATGGAGTGTGTGTGAAGCTTAGGTAATCATTAGTTATCTAGTCACTTCTTGACTAACTAACCATTAAGTAATCATTCAGGAATCATTAGATAATGAATCTAAAGGGTGGTTGTGAAGCTTAGGTAATCATTATGTAATCATTAGATCCTGATTCGTTCAACATTAGTTACTCAGCAGGTACGCCCATTTTGGGGCCATTATTGTAAAGTGTTAACAATAACACAAACCTGCTCTGGTGAAACCACACTTGTTCCACAGCCCTCCATACACATTATTTAGGGTGATTTATTCAGGGCGAAGAAGAGCTGTTCACAAATACATGTGCTGCTCCTTTTAAAGACTTCAAAACCACAAAATGTTATACTTATATGTCCTCAGGTAGATTTTTATCCATCCATCCATTTTCCTCCGCTTATCTGGGCTCGGGTCACACAGCATAGTCCTGGGTCTTCCTTTAGGTCTCCTGGTTGGACGTGCCCGGAAAACCTCACCAGGGAGACATCCAGGAGCCATCCTAACCAGCACCTCAACTGGCTCCTCTAGATTTTTATCTGTGTTTTTAAAGTACTAATTACAGCTTAAACTGTTTTAGAAAATGACTAAATATTCAGTGAGAAGGTAAAAATAAATTTAAAATGATCAGAGATTTTTATATTTCACTCAGGAAAGGGATCTGCTAGATTTTATGGAGAGGGCGGAGCTTAGAGCATTAAGTGCAGGCAAGCCACTAGGGGGCAGATTTGATTTGTTACATCCTTGTTTTACAGGGCGAGTAACATCAGTCCCAGAGTCTTACTCCACCCACATTTCCATTTTGAAAAATGCATCACAAGGAGGCATCGCCTGGCGGATCGAGAGGGCGGAGCTTAGAGCATAAAGTGCAGGCAGCCACTAGGGGGCAGATTTGTTACATCCTTGCTTTAAGGATGTAATCTGATGCTATACTAAAGGTAATTCATGAGAAATCCTCTCTGACTATCTAAAGTGTGACTTCTGTCTGACTTCTGTCTGCTGCAGGTAAAGACACTGATGCTCATAGCAAGCTACTACCGAGTGCAGGGAGGAGTACTTTATTATAGTGATATAAAAAGCAAACCCTTGTGTTTTTTAAGACCTACTTAAGGTTTGCTTCCAAACAGAGGATCATTTAGCTCTGGATAAAAGCATCAGTCTGACTCATCTATGAGTCCATTCCCAGTTTGTCCTGTTTTGTCCTTCTCAAGAGCTGACTAATAGATTAACACCAACTCTGACCAGCCTCTAAAGAGATTAACATCAGCCCACACTGCCATAGCTACAACGATGCTGACAGGCGGTACCGTGGCAACAGCAGTCATGGACACCAATCTGAGGTCTTAGAGCAGAGACCACATTTACTTTGCAAATGTCTCAACCAGCGGTGCTGGCCTTTAAAAGCCTGACTGACATTGTCTTATGGAAAATAAATTGAAAGACACGCTCTTGAATCATAACATATCACTTATGATGCTGCTTCAGCCTCCGAAAAGACATGAAAGCAGATGGGTACTGGATGATAAGATGTGTTGTCATGAATGAGAGTGAAAGGGATGAGAGACACCGTGAATGGGCCTCCTAGCCCCTTTGTAGGAGCAGCCAAAGGGCCTCTTGGAAATTCAGAGCTGGTAGCCACAGCTAATGTGCCTCTCACGTCAAATGAATGGCTTCCACGATGTGTACAGCCCTATATGATCCTGGCTACATGTTTTATCAAGTTTAACATTAGCTTGTTGAAATTTCAGCAGATGGTGTAAAAGCACGGTGTCACGTTTCCATCAGTGTTTCTGTAGGATGGAGTCGGTTCCGCCACGCCTGGTCTGTGTTCAGGTATTTACACACTGAGTGGTTGAAGGCAGTCTGTCATAAATGAGACCAGATCCATTAAAAGCTGAATTACATGATCGTAACAAGAGCTTCTAGTATCTTTTAAAGAGTCATGTGAGAGCTCTTTAACCACAACACAAGTAAACGGCACAACACAGCAGAAAGATGAATCCTAATCAGAAACCTTACTGCAGCCCAGACGCTCTGTCACACGTCATTTTAAATATATCACAATCAGTAGACTCAGGATGCCGCTGGTAGCCGATCGTTGTACAACATGGACAAAATTCATCTCTCAATTTACAGCAAAGGGATTTAGACAAAACAGGTGAGAAGGCCCCTTTGGAGCATTATAACTCAGGTAGATTGGAAACACCATTCAGAGTTTAAATGAGTTTGGATATCTTTTATTGTTTTTACACAATCAACGTTTTAGGATTTTTGAAGCTTTGGAACGGTGAGGCTAGCGTTTGAGCTGCATTAAATGCAGAAGTCTTTATGTACAAACTCTTCTTATAGTCATATTTTGTTTAGAACAAAGTAAACATCAAAACGTAGGTATTTTTGTCTTCTTTAACCAACGGTTTGTGTTCCTGCTGGACTCGAGCAGAAGACCCAAATGCGTGGTCTCCATGGTGACTTAAAGCTGCAATATGGAGTTTTCCCCTTTCAGGAATCATGTATGATTTTTTTAGAAATCTATAAAAGTGGTTGTCTTACAGTGATATAATGTAGGAAATGCGTCTTTTTTTTTTTTTTTTTGCTAAGCCCGCCCCCGTCCAGTAGAGCTCCATGCAATATGAACTGAGCGCCGGTCAGATCTAATCAATAGCATTAGACTATGCTTACATACAGATGTCAATCACAGAGCGTGCTCGAGCATTTAAGGACGTACCTCGGCTAATGCGGAGTTATCGACCTTTCTCATGAACAAGTAAGTCTTTAAAATATAAATATATGAAAACACAACATAACATGAGAAAAATAATTGTAAAACGTGTTTTAGCTGTTCGTCGACTAAAGGAGCGCATTCATAAATGAGAGGCGTTGCTTTCTGCCGTAAATACGGAAGTGAAAACAATGTATTAAGGTGCGATACATTAGTCAGCCACTAGATGGTGTTGTCGGATAAAAATTCTTCAGACAGTCTCTTTAACGAGTGGTGACCCTCACAAGCCATGGTGGTTATTAGGGATCGGCCCGATACCGATACCCGGCCCGATACCGATACCAGAAAAAAGTTAACCGATACCAGTTGCATTAAAGTAGCTTCACTGTGACTTGTTATTTTTGTTGTAGTTTTCTATATTGACCAATAGTGGGAGCTGTTTCAAACATTGTGAATGAAAGCAGAAACAGGCTCACACCTGAAAATGCAGAGATGATTATTTTCACCAAAAAAGCTTAGTTCAGAATCCACACTATTGCTGCTGACTATAGTTTTTTTATTTAAATGTGGACACTGCGATAGGTTCATAAATGTTATGTTCATGAAAGCTGGAGATGGTGCCAATTAGTTCATTTTGTTTGTAGAAAACTGTGCAATGATTTCACAAAAAATATTTATTTTCCACCTAATGTGTTAGTTTTGTGATCTCTATTAATATATTTTATTTTTTATCTAACTCACCGTCTTTTCCTGTTGAAAGCAGAGAAGAAAATAAAACCTGTATTCCAATTCATTGCATTTTTGTGTGTGGTACAAGTATCGGTATCAGTAATCGGTATCGGCGAGTACTCAGATCCAAGCATCGGTATCGTATCGGTTTGGAAAAAAGTGGTATTGCTGCATCCCTAGTGGTTACCATGGTGAACTTAGTGAGCCACTGGCAGCAGCATTAACATTTCTTTTACTACACATTGTACGTAATTAATATAGTCACATTTATTCTGTTTTTTTTAGCTTAAATTATTACAAGGTTGAGTTTGTAATGCTTGTAGTTTGAATCATAAGCAGTTAGTTTAACTGATATTATAGAGACGTCCTAAACATATCCTTAGCTATCATGCATGTTCAAATCAATTCTATTCGAAATGTTTTCTGCTGTTTCCATGTTTCAGAACTAAAGATGTTTATTTAACTGTACTTTATTATTTTTCTTCTTCCTATTCTCTAGACTATGTGCTGCTGTAACGAGTGAATTTCCCCACTGTGGGATTAATACAGTCTATTCTATTCTAATCCGTATGTTTCATACATTCTTTGTGAAGCAAAATCAACAATACCTGACCTTCTTTTACTAGACTATAAATAAATAAATAAGTAAAAAGTGGAGTGACCCAGGTCTGTAATGTCTCCATACATTATCCCTGCCGTCTGAACGTGCCTGGCACTAATGCCCCACCTGTGGAGCTGCAGCCTGTGCCAGCTCGTCCGACTCAGGAGTAATATCCATTTTGACTTGCTGAAATATTCATTGGCACACCTTGGGTGCACCAGAGGAGGTGCATGGTGTGTCAAATAAGAGTACAGCAGCAGCTCTCGTCTTACCCTCTGGAAATGTAGGCTAATCTTGATAAATCGTTGTAATGCTGGCCTTGACCTTGTTAATCGCATGGAAAGGAATTTCTTTGGTGCGCTTGTGAAGGATATATTAAAACAGGAATTAGTAACAGCTTTTTAATTTATTAAGCACTTCCTGTATGTGTGAAAGAGCCAGAGTTTCTGTTTTCCCCTACAGTCGCTTGCTTCCTAAAACCTTTAATTCTGATGTCACAAAAGCTAAAACATGTCTAAGGTCACATGTCTAAACCCTTTAAGGAGAATTTTGGATAGTTTGTGCAAGCACTGATTGGTGTAATTAATCTTGTGTAATAAAATAAATGGAGAATACAGGAAACCATATTCATATCAAAGGTCTTATTCCAACTGTAGAGCAGCCAGCTTCACGCTTTCTGTTCTGTTACCTTCTAGAAAACAGAGAGAAGAAAATGATTTTACTGATCTATAAATAACAGCTTGTCACACAGACGGTTGGTGGAGTTGGATTTATGTTTCTGCATTTGATTAACGGCACCAAAACAAAAGCTAGCAGCAGGAATTCTGCGCCGGTCGTGACTGAAAACAGAAGTTACTGGAAATAATTTGGAGTTCTATGACGAACAGCTGAAGTGACATTAACCTGACACCCAAAAAGGCAGAACCAGAGTCCTCTTCACTGAAATAACCAGAGAATAAAAAAGAGAGGAGGTGTTTCAACGGAAAGGCAGATCAGATGAGCCTACATTCCAACAATGAACAGGTTGCTTTTACAGCAGCATCATGTTTGTGACTAAAAGACACGTCATATCAACACAACATAAACACCAGCTTTGATGCCTGAAGACAGACCATCTTCCTAAAGCAAAACTAATTTAGCTCAGTTCAAACTAACAGGACAGTGTCAGCAAAGGATATGAAAAGAGATTTATTCAACTAAAATATGGGAAAATAAAATTAATCTTGTAAAATTTCCCAACATAAAATGAGTTTTTCCTTGGTAGGATCCTGTAGCACAACATAGGCATAACTCACTGTCATTAATATTCATGATATGCAAACATCTGGCTTCTGATTGGCCACTAGTAACGCGACTCTTCCAGTCACAAGCCAAGGTGGGCGGGGCCTCATGTACAAACGTTCCCTGTGACGCAGAAGAGACTGACTCGTTTTTCTGTCTGCATCCTTTGACACAGTGGACCACGAGGTGTTGTTGCATCGTCTCGAGCTGTCATGATTCCTGCCTTCCAGCCATCTTTCTGACACCGCACCATACTTAGGACTCCACTTCCCAGCATTCCCCACACCGTCACGCACCTCTCCACGTCATCACGTCCACACTATTTCAGGAAGTCTTCTCGGCAACTCCAGCGCTGGTTCATCGTTTCTCTGTCCGTGGCCATGGCGTTCCCGTTTCGTCTCGGATCTAACGGCGCCTCGCTTAGTAGCGTTTCTCAGTTCTACCTTAACTTTTATTTCTCCAGCGCATCAGCTCCATAGGTCACGCCGTGCGCCCAGAGCTTCCGGCGCTCACCTCACGCTTTAGCTTCCTAACCCCTTGGCTCAGATCCACGCCAGCCGGCTACAGCTTTCATCCGTTCCAGTCGTCATGGCTCCACATTCACGCCAGACGATCCAGAGCTCCTACGCTCACCTCATCCATCTGCATCCAAACAGTAAGCCCGTTTTTTCCTTTCTGGAACACCGCCACGTCCTCGTTTCACTTCGAGGTGCGTGTCGGTGCTCCTATAATAAATTGCGTGTTAGATGTCAGCCAACGCTAGCACTCCCTGCGATTGGGTCTAATCACACGCTACAACCCTCCTCACTGCTCACGCTTCGGAGCTCAGGTGAGGAGCGTGACAGGCCTGCGGTGTTCCAGAAAAGAAAAAACAGGCTTACTGTTTGGATGCAGGTGGATGAGGTGAGCGTAGGAGCTCTGGATCGTCTGGCGTGAATGTGGAGCCATGACGACTGGAACGGATGAAAGCTGTAGCCGGCTGGCGTGGATCTGAGCCAAGGGGCTAGGAAGCTAAAGCATGAGGTGAGCGCCGGAAGCTCTGGGCGCACGTCGTGACCTATGGAGCCGATGTGCTGGAGAAATAAAAGTTAAGGTAGAACTGAAAAACGCTACTAAGCGAGGCGCCGTTAGATCCGAGACGAAACGGGAACGCCACGGCCACGGACAGAGAAACGATGAACCAGCGCTGGAGTTGCCGAGAAGACTTCCTGAAATAGTGTGGACGTGATGGCGTGGAGAGGTGCGTGACGGTGTGGGGAATGCTGGGAAGTGGAGTCCTAAGTATGGTGCGGTGTCAGAAGGATGGCTGGAAGGCAGGAATCATGAAACGAGCACTACGTGGGAATTACTGGCTCTAAATTTGTTTCGATCCAACCTTTCAAATAGAACGGTGTGTGTCCAGATGGGTGGTTTCATGTCTGATTTCTCCCATCTCCCCTGGGGTGTTCCGCAGGGTTCAATACTGGGACCCCTGCTGTTCTGTGTGTATATGCTGCCTTTGGGTGATATCCTACGGAAACACGGTATTGATTTTCACCTGTATGCTGATGACTGCCAACTGTACCTGCCTTTGGATGAGGCTGGTGGTCGACCAATCTCGAAGGTTTTAGATTGTTTGTGTGAGGTTAAAGCGTGGATGGCAGAACATTTCCTGTGCCTCAATGAGGGGAAGACAGAAGCAGTGCTCTTCAGTCCCAGCCGCCACACTGATAACTCCAGGTTGGACTGTGGTGAATTGACCCCCCACTTGAAGGAGTTTGTTGTTAATTTGGGAGTGAAGTTAGACAAAGACTTCTGCTTTAGGGGTCACATAAATGGGGTGGTAGCCTCCTCCTTTTACCACTTAAGACGCTTGGCCAAGGTCAAACCTTTTTTGTCCAGACGTGATCTTGAAACTGTTGTGCTTGCGTTCATAACTTCACGCCTAGACTATTGCAACTCCATCCTGTTTGGAGTGAGCAATGGTGCCTTAGCCCATTTGCAACTTGTCCAAAATGCTGCTGGAAGATTTTTGGAGGGCAAACGTAAGTTTGACCATGCTATGCCCATACTGGCAGCTCTACATTGGCTACCTGTTTCTTTTAGGATTCGGCTTAAGGTTCTTTTACTGGTTTTTAAAACTTTAAATGGTTTGGCTCCAGCATATCTGGCAGACACACTGCATTCGTATGTTCCCTCTCGGGCACTTCGTTCAGAGGACTTGTTTTTGCTCGTGGTCCCCCGGTCACATTTGAAGATGTGGGGTGACAGAGCCTTTTCAGTTGCAGCTCCAAAATTATGGAATGAGCTTCCACTACACATTCGGCAGTCCTCTTCTGTACCAGTTTTTAAATCAAAGCTGAAGACCCATTTTTATGAACTGGCTTTTAAATCTGCGTGAGTGATTGATTATGTTGCTTTTTTAGCCTCATTTTAATGTTTTTATTTGGTTGTGTTTTATTTTTTTAGTGGATTGTATGTGTTATGTTTTATTTGTGTCTGTGAAGCACTTTGGTGGCATGTAAGTGTCTGTAAGGTGCTATATAAATAAAGGTCGAGTCGAGAGAGTCGAGAATTCTTTCCTTGGCTAATGCAGGCAATGGTAAAACAATAATGGTAAGCACTTATACAGCACATTCTAGAGTCCTAGAACCCCCCCAAGGTGCTTTACAACAGAACAGTAATTCACCTACGCAACAGCACTCTAGTGGTGATGAACCACAATAGGTGCGTTTCCTTTATCGGAACTTCGGGGTACATTTACAGGAAGTTCCCGACGTGCGCTTGTCTCCACTTGACCGGGCTGGCCGAACGGCCATTTTCCGGAATCGCCTGAGTACCTGATCAGGGGTAAGTACTTAGAATGGTCCGATAAAAGACCCGGTCAAGACGCTGGGCGGGAACGCTGCCCGACTGTTGTAACTCAGTCGGAAATGCATATATGTGGCGGGAACCGTTATTTAGGAAAACATATAACAACATAGCAAACATAAACATGCCGACTATTGTTGCTTCCTCCATTGTCGTATTTTTGTTTACTGTTTTTCACGCGTTTTGCGGTGATCGATGATGTAATTCACTGCACAGTGGTCGCGATGTGCTGACGTTTCATCAAATTCTTTACAGGGCCAAATATATATGGAGACAGGACGGGGCTTCGGATCTCCCGGTTAATTTCACGCTCACAGATTTACCCTGAAGTTCCGATAAAGGAAACACACCTAATGTAGTCACAGCTGCCCTATAGCTAACTGATAGCATTGGGGCTGCCGTACACAGGCTCCACTGGTTCCATCTGATCACCACCAGCAGGCAAGGCGTGGCAAGTGACTTGCCCAAGGACACAACAACAGTGACAGACTGAGAGGGGCGGTAACTTTGAGACAGCAACCGTGTCTGAACGGATGGAGCGCTTGTCCCATGATCCAAAGGTCATGGGATCGATTCCCAGTTCCAGCAGGCTATGTGCCGAAGCACCTCTGGGCAAAATGCTGAACTCTAAGTTGCCCCCTGGGAGCAGTACACATTGCAGCTCAATGCTCCTTACCAACGTAAGGATGGGTCAAATGCAGAGAAAAATTTCTCCAGGGGCTCCAACAATATAATAAAAACCTGCAACCCTCATATAAAGGGACATGCGCTTAACTCCTTTGCTATCATCGCCCTGCAGTTGCATATGCAACTCAGAGGGACCAATTGTTTTTCACAGATAAGTAATATTCTCAGCACTCCCACAAAGAACCGGTTTAAATCAATCGACTCAATCATATCAAACTTTTACTGGAAAAATAAAAAAAAACCAAATTACCCTCACAACATTACAGAAGACCAAACCTCCAGGTGGACTAGAAGACTCTAACATTCAACATTACTTTTTAGTAAACCGGATACAGATTTTAGTACATTAGATCCATAAAAGCCAAAACAACCCATGGATAGAATTGGAACCAAACCAATGCAATAATATATGTGTTTCAGATTTACCTTTTCTACCATTATCAATATGAAAATGCACACAAAAATAAACACTGTTATTCCTTGCATCCACCAAAATTGAAGACATTTTAAAAATAACACATTTTTAAAAATGAATACCCAAACGTCAAAAACTTTTATTAAATTCAGATGGAACAACTGCAGTGCCGGTATCCAAATGGAGAAAGATTTAACTTAGTCTCCAAACCCTGACTTCTGGACAGAAACCTGCAACAACATATCCTCTATGACAAGCAGAAAAAACCTACAACTCACACAGTATAAAACCATCCACACATCACTCAGAGGAAAATGTTTCAGATGAGATTATCAAACACAGACATTTGTTCACCACAGATACACACCTGTATACTCCTTTTGGAAGGCTGAAACAGAAAAATGATCATTTGTTTTGAGCTGTAGAGTCCCTGCTTCACCATCACTATGTTTAATAGACAGTTAAACAGAAATGGATCATCTTCCAAATAATTACATTAACCCTGCTCATTTCTCTATCGCCAAGAAAGCCATCCTTCTAAACTGGAAATCGTAGAAATCACTGTGTATTACTCACTGGACCAACCTTCTCATAGGATTTGTAACACTAATAAAATAACATTTGATAACCATGATAATCTAAATACTTTCAACAATACTTGGAATCCTTTTTGACTACATTTCACCTGAATAAGTCACCTGGGTCTGAAACAGACCCACACCATAGACATCATATACAGCATAGGCATCTCCATTTTTTATTTTGTTTGTTTTCAATTTCAGTACCAAGCTGGTCCATGTTCACAAACCACCATACAGATCAATTCTTTTTATATTAACTTTATATTTATTATTAATATTATTCATAATATTTTTTTCATTGTATCAAATCTGATTACAATTCTTTTCAATTATTATGTTTATCATTATTATTATTATTATTAGTATTATTATTATTATTATTATTATTAGTAACATATATTTATTAATTATATGGTTTTGATTATTACTATTTTATTTTTATCATCCTACTTAAACACATTTTGACTATTCAACACACATATCTACTATAGTTATTTCTATTGTTGATTATTATTATTATTATTATTATTATTATTATTATCATCATCAGTTAGTTTACTATATGCTGGTTTGATTGTCTTTTCAAAATAAATCTTGTTGTATTTATTCATCTATTTTGTTTCTTGTCATTGCCCCTTTAACCTCCTCTTTCTCTCCCTGTGTTTTATTGGTTTGAGCTGTTTGTGTTGTGTATCCTGTCCCCTTAGGTAATAAAAAAAGAAAAGAAAATGATTCTGGTAAATCCAGAATTGCATATTTTTGAGACTCAATTCTAAATCTGATCCAAAGCAAAGACGGGTGAAGATATGAAGATGAATGTTTAAGGAAATATTTAGACCATCTGGATGCTGAGAAAAGATTTTTATAAAGCCCTAACCCATACATCAGAGCTGACTCATTGCAATAAAACCAGCTAACAGCCATGCATGTACATATAAAATACAATATACACCTCTTTTAGGATTTAGATATGTCCTCAAATACAATCTTTCTGTTAAAAAACTAGAGTCACAGAGTCGTCTGGATACCAGTCACCATCCATCAGGCTCATCCAGCCGTGTTTCTCTGTCTCCATTTGTTCAGCTGTCATGTCACAACAGCACATTTCTTAAAGTGCGTACACACACACACACACACACACACACACACACGATGTGCTTCATCTGTAAGGACAAAGACCTGTGAACACACAGCAGGATGTGTGATTGAGGGAAACATAAAGGCAGAGAAACTCCTTCCTGACTTTTCTGCTCAGGGACGATTTACTTCTGGGCAGAAACCCCACCTTCACGGCGTTTGAACTAAACCTCTCTGCTCGGACCGCAGCGCTGCAGACAGAACCAGAACCAGAGAAGAAGAAGAAAGGCTGACTGTGCACGAGTATCACCGTTACACTGAGAGAAAGTTTCAGTCAAGTGCATCAAGAGGTTTGAGATGTTTCAGGGCAAAGGTCATCCTCTTAGCAGCTCCCTCTCCTCTGGTGGCTGTAAACATTCAGACTGACGGAGCTTTCCATTACCGGCTGATCATTTAGGGACTCATCATCCACTTTTGCTTTTTCCACACTGTCGTAAAGTGAGGCTCATATTAGAACTGCTGCATTATCTCACAGCGGCCCAAAACGGGAATGGTGCCGTGACCCAAAACCAGCGCTGAGCTGGAGAACGGGCGAGTTACAGAGTGTTCTTATGGTACGCATCACCCAGACCTCTGAGGGACGGGACGCTCTTCAAACGTGATTCCAGGCTCTGATTTTGTTTGAAAGGAAGACGTATATTTAATATTTGGTATTGGGGATATTAGTAATCAGTAAAAACCTCTGGAACATTTCAAAACTGAAAAAGTTGGTCATTTTTTTATTACTGACCATTAAACTGCCCTTGATTCTAAATAAATTATGTTTGGATCAACTCAAGAACACTATAAATTATATTTACCGACAAATACAACAGCTGGTTTTGAGATTCAGAGAAATGCTGGTTCTCATTTAGACGCAAACTGAGTACTAAAATCCATAATTACTGCACGGTTTGCCTTTAAAGAAAAGAATAAAACCAAACAGCTTATACATAAAACTAGCAGCTAGCTCTGGAGTAGTCTGCTGTGACTTTTGTACGACGTTACCCTAACCCTAAAGGGTCAGAGAAGTTTCCTCATTTATGAATGAATGAGTGTGTATCACTGGTTAAATGAATGATCAAAACAAATCAGTCACATAGATGGAAGGTCTCTTTCTCTTCCTCGTTGTTTGGCCGTGTGGCTCCACTCCTGCCACCTAACGTGCTCCTCATCCCGTGTTCCTACTCCTCAGAGGACAGGCGACCTCGCCTGCCCCTCCCATCAGCCTCCTACACCCACCCTGGGCTTGGCACCACCAGCTGCTGAATGCATCAGGGCCCTAAAATGGCTCCTCAGCTGCTCCCATGGCACACATCGAGGGAATAAAAAACGTGTGACAGGCTGAGCAGCTGCCGGGCTTAACCAGGGGAAGGTCACTCTGAATGACACCCAGCTACCTGCTTAAACGTTAGCTCATTGTAGCTCAGCAGAACTATAGGCTCACTTTAAACTTGTATTTGGAAAGGAAAACCACTTGAAGAGAAAAATTAATAATCATCTGAAGATTTTGCTGCTACAAAAAATCATCACCCTTGGACATATTCCCAAGTAAACCACAGCTGTAAGGTTTTGCTCCGACACTAGTCATATTTAATGTACGCAAATGAAAAGTGTTGATCTCTAATCCCGTTAACAGCCGTGGCAGCGTGGAGATAAAGAGCAGGCAGCTGATTTACTGTTTATGTTGACACAATAATCGCCGGCCCGAGGCAGCACACAGCGGTACTGTACCACTCCCACATTAAACCCCAAAACACGGCTGTGTCTAATAAATCAGTCAGCGGAGTCGGGTTCACCGAACATGTGGCACCAAGCGATTTGATGTCATTCTTTTCCAGTCGTCGTCGGTTCGCAGATGAGGGTGAACTTACAAGCTAGGCTGGGTTTGCTCAGCTGGTGGACAGATTAATGACTCACATGTTGCCAGAGTACCACAGGATGACGGCCATGGAGCAGCAAAGTGGCGTCCTAACTTTATGGAACCTGGCCCAAATTTACCACACTGAAAGCACTCACAGGCAGTGGCGTACCTAGATTTTTTTCACAGTTTGTTCTCCGAATTTGAGCCATCCCCCGGGGGAGCGGTGAGCAGCAGACACGGCCGTGCTCAGGAACTATTTGGTGGTTTAACCCCCCAATCAACCCCTTAATGCTGACTGTCAAGCAGGGAGGCTTTGGGTCCCATTTTTAAGTCTTTTGTGTGACCCGACCATGGATTTGAACCCATAATCTCCCAGTCTCAGGGCGGACACTCATACCGCTAGGCCACTGAGCTGAGGTTTCCGATTCTGTTTACCAGGAAATTTAATAAAAAGCACAAAAACGTGTTTAATTAATACTTTGTAATGTACTTACTGTTCATTTTCAAATACTTCAATCAACTTGCATTTTTTATTCATGATAAAGCAGTTGGTCGCGCTGTTGCCTCACAGCATGAAAGGTTGCAGGGTTGAATCCCAGCTGCAGCCTTTTCGCATGTTCTCCACATGCGTGTGGGGTTTTCTCCTACAGAGCAACAGCAGTTCTTTTACGTTGACCAGGGACTCCTTATTGTCCCTGTGATGGACTGGAGACATGTCCAGGGTGTCCTTCACCTTTTGCCCAATGACTGCTGGAGTTAGGCACCGGCTCCTGGCCACCTGTCTGAGGAATAAGTGCTCAGATCCAGACTATGACAATAAATCTGTTCATATTAACCAAATCATTATAATTCTAGGTCATTCCATTTGATTTCATTTTAAACCATTATTATTTTAAGTGATATGTTATTGTATGAGTTTATATTGGTGTAATAATTACTGTACAAGTTGTTCAACAGATACTTCCATGAATGTGTTTTGTAAGTAAATATTGAGCTGCCTTGATTCGGTTGGGTGAGTTTAACAGTTTATGACGATAATTAAACATTCAGTAAATGTCAACATCTGACCGATGTCTAACAGGGACATACTGAGTGTCGTTAGCCTCCAAAGACTAAACCTGTAGCTAGAAATGACCTCCCACCCAACTGGGCTGGAAACCAGTAGGACTTTCTTTTTGTTTCATTCACCAACCACACTGGTTAATATTACCAGTAAAAACCGCTTACAATGCACCATAGCAGTTTTTAGCTCTGTTCTCACATCAGACAGAAGTCGTGTTGGTTGTAGGTGTGAATGTGTCTTGAGTGTCTGACACAATTGTTAATAAAGCTTTTAACTTCTGCAGAAAAATGTTCTTTTTCATTCCTTCATTTGAGGCAACAAGGGTTATGATTAGGGCTGTCAAAATTAGCGCGTTTTTAATGCGTTAATGCAAAGCCCCCTTAACGGCATTCATTTTTTTAACGCGCGATTAACGCGCAGGCTTCCGTAGTTTTGTTTTGGCCCTCCTCGCGTTCCATAGTCTGACGTAAATAAGAAGCAGGAACAAGCTATTGGCCAGCGGGGACCTACGCCTACCAGGCTTTCAGTATGAGCGTAAAGCCGGCGATGACATAACCACTCAGAAAGCGAGTGTAAACTGTGTGTAGAAAGTGACCCGCAGCTCGGTATTTTTCTCTGGATTACGACGAGGCGGATAACCGGAGAAGTTCAACCGAACATGATCAGTGGCGAAACTGAGGAGGAGGGTACAGTTTGTTTACTTTTATTGAGTATTTAATTCCTGTGTTCGAAGCGCTGCAACCTGGACCTCTCAGCTGAGGTCTCAGCTGATGAGAGAGCGTCATCATTCTGTCCCAATATAATTCAATAGTCTACAGAAAAATAAAAAAATGTGCTGCCCGTTTTGCCGCTGGAAAAAATCCGGGAAAATTAATTGATAGCTTACCAGAATGACTGTGTGTGTGTGTGTGTGTGTGTGTGTGTGTGTGTGTGTGTGTGTGGGCCACAGTTCAGCAACATTAACTGATTTGAGTTTGGCACCTGTTGCATTATTTTTGTCTGAGTTCAATGAGCAAAAAAACAACAACAAAAAAACGGAAGTGTTGCCTTATATATTTGTTAAAAATAAGATATATTTAAAATGTGCTAAATAGGCAGAGTCCTAGTTCTTTATCACACTCCTCCCTTTGTCCTTGTTTTAGTACCACATGTGTTGATTTTGTGATTCCTCATGGTGGAACCATATAAGGTGTTATTGTGTGGGAGGTAATGCCTAATTGCACTTTTGAATATTTTTTTTTCTGAGGAGGATACTGGAGTGTATTTATCATGTTTGTTTGGTACAGTTATAATAAACATATTTTCTTAAAGTATATTTGTCCACTCAATAGTTGAAATTAAAAAATTTGAATAAGAAAAAAAAATGCGATTAATCGTGAGTTAACTATGGACACTCATGCGATTAATCGCGATTAAAAAATGTAATCGATTGACAGCCCTAGTTATGATATAATGTAAAGTTTCTAAAAATATAATATTCATATCAGGGTAGTATTGTATGATAATGTATAAGTTTTAATTCAGATATTTGAATATATTTTTATATATTTATGTTGTTTAGTAGTTTTATCATTCAGTTCACTTCAATGCATGCTTCTACAAGAACTAAAATGTGCTCCATAATTAAGATCTTTTGGGTTTTGGACAATTAAAATCCCCTCTGTTCTTCGAAAAACATCTGTTTGAAGACGTGATGCTAATGCTAATTAATAAACACTACTGTCAATATCATATTACACAGGTATTACATGAGCTAGCTAGGCCACTTCCTGTTCATCGTGTAACACTGCTGGAATAAATAACCTTGACAGAAGTCTAAAGATAATAAAACACTGTTAGCATGACTGACCTTTAGCTTATCAATCCAGTCAAATTGTTCAGAATGGTTCCAAACTAAAGTTGTTGAACGCCTTAATAATTTGTTTTAACAGAATTAACAAATCAGAGTTTTGAAGGTATGTCGTATCGTAAACATTCACAGTTATCCTTTCTTATCTGATGTACAGGTTACCCGTTCTGGAGAGGTACACAGGTAGAAAAAAGTGAAATTGTGTGTGTGTGTGTGTGTGTGTGTGTGTGTGTGTGTGTGTGTGTGTGTGTGTGTGTGTGTGTGTTCATGAAATCTAGAGCAGTAGTCTTTACTTGGTAACATTTTGGTGAAACTATCCAAGAATCATATTTTAAATCTAAAATATTTCAGCAACACTGAAACAAAAAAGTACGTCTGAACGGATTTTTTTTTAATAAAAGTGTCACAGCAGACTTTGGACTGCAAGTCTGGTTACTACTGCTACTACCGACAGATGACTTCCATATTCAACACTCTGAGCATTTTTCTGCTGTTTCTGGGATTAAAAACTCCTGATCGCTGTCACGGAGCTGTAATCCAAAAAGTGCAAATGCATCTGATTACTGCAGAGTTTTGTTCCTGACAGCAAATTACATGTTTGCTATCTCACACCCTACGGTGGCTTTTAGGATGAACGCCATCCAGACACCAGCGTTTTCATTCTGTGTTAAGTGTGTAATTTCAGGCATACCAGTAACACTGCTGTAGCTGTTGGATTATAGATGGAATGTGCTCCAACACATGGATACATTTCTAAGGTTTTCCTTTTGAGGACTGATGCTCGTTTCTTTGTTTTTCTTTAAAAGGAGCCGGACTTCCTTGTACACCTTTTAGGTGGTCCTGATCAATGGTTCTCTAGACTTTCTGAAGGTCTTTTCAAGTATTTATTTGGACTTTTCACTATTCTACAAAAAAGTAGACTTTATGTAATCTAATTACATCTAAATTTTCCATGTAATTTTATTACGAAAAGTCAATGGAACATCCATTTTTTAAGAGCAGGTTCACTGAAAATGATTATTTCTGATTCTAATGGGTCACTCTGAATGTTTCATGCAGGCTGAACATGAAAATAGTCTCCTCCACCTATCTCCTGCTTTAGCTTCTGATAGAAAACAGACTGTGAAACTCTAGGATTAGAAAAGCCTGACAGATCTACGTCACACTGTCACTTAACATTCATGGACTCACCCATCTTGACTCACGACGGGGAAGGCTGTTGTTGGTTTAGTGTCCAGGAAACAGCAGAGAACGTCTGGGCTAGTAGAAGCTAACCGTTAGCATTAGCAACTCCACCACACAGCAGAACTCCTCCAGGCTTGTGTTATTTGTGGAGATAAAACATCAACAGAGTCAGTGGTAGAGTCGTGTTGCTGTTAGCCAATCAGAGGAGAGATGTCCAAATATCAGGAAATAAGACACCAAATTCTGTCGTCTGAAGCTGCTTTTTCCTCCAGCTGACTTCTATGTCCTCAAACAGGCACACCAAAGCTTTTTTCCCCAGAGTGCAGCTTACACGGCATTCATTCCTGTTAGAGACCAGTGTAGATGTACTAAAAATATGAATGAAGTTGACCTTTAATGTAACCTGTGCTTATGTTCATTTGATTTGTGTTTAACACATAACAGTTGTGATTTTTTAAAATGTTGGTTAAATCTTATATTAAAATTTCAGTCAGTCATTACTAGGGCCAAGAATCCTTTTTTGGATGCATGCAGTTTTCTTCTTAGTTCTTCTGCAGCCAAAATGAAGCACAAATGACACTAAAGCTCTGGTGGCCTAGTGGTAGAGTGTCTGCCCCGGAACTGAGAGATTGGGGTTCAATTCCCGGTCGGGTCATACCAAAGACTTTGAAAAATGGGACCAAATGCCTCCTCAGCACTAAGGGGTTGGATTGGGGGGTTAAACCACCAAATAGTTCCCGAGCGCGGCCACAGCTGCAGCTCACCGCTCCCCACCATGGGGATGGGTCAAATGCAGAGATGTAATTTCACCAGTGTGTGATGATGACTTGGGACTTTAACTTAAAAATTGGATTTGATTAAATCGGGTTTAATAAACTTTCTTAGTTTAGGTTAACACTTAGTGCATTTGATTTTAGTTGAACCATTTTGTTGAATAACAGATAAGATTTTATACATTTTTGAATCATTGAATATTTTTTTTGAATTTACATCATCCTTTAGTTTAACATTCATGTTTTGAACACATCTATCCTGAATTAGCTGTGGCGGCCATCTTCAACTGAGTTCAAAAGTTAATAAGTTATAGTTGTACAAGCGGCTGCATTAACACCCGTCTTGTGGTTGGTGGGATATTTAGGGATATTTAGCTAACACACAGACACAAGCCCATCAGACCGTGCCTTTTGCTGACGGGCTAAAGGAAACGGCCATGCAGGGACTGGATCAAAGCTAAGAAAAACTGTTTAAAAGAAAACCGGCATGTTTCGTCAACATGGCAGCTTTTAGAACAACTGACCCACTTCTCATGAACACTAAAACCCAACGACTTTTCTCCCTGAAAAGCTTGATTCTGCACGTCTGTGATTGACTTGAACAAGCCCTTCCCACCCAGCGGCTCCATCCCACTGGTGCTAAAAGGGCGTTTCCTGACAAGTCAGGTCGTTTTACGTTTATGTGTTAAGGTTTTAAGGCCAAGGCTTAGGTTCAGAATTTATTGGCTATTGTATAGTGTTTCAGGCGGGAGGCTGGTGACTTCTCCTTGCGTTTTGCCGTGGGCCGACACTCAGGAGAAAGCAGATGTATTTTGATAGCAGTGAGAGTTGAAGCTGTCAAAGGCTCTGCCTGGGGGAAGCTCACCTTTTGCGTTTCTCACTGATTGCGTAAACTCCTGTCACACAACAAAAGCAGCTCTGTGAGGCTCCCTGAACTGTAATTAACTCTGACTTTTCCTCAGCAGATAATTTGAAATAAAACGAAGAGTGTCATTTATTAAATATTAACCCCCTAAGAAGCACACAGCGCTAATTAACAAAGTTTATGTGTTTTCCTCTGTGGAACATGCTGTTTTATGATGGTGCAGGACATCTCACAATGGGGATAAGTGGAAGTTTCCTTCAGGAAGACGGAAACGTTCGGATGTTGTTCATGTAATTCTGAATGCAAAAACACCCAAAGGCACGAGTTTTACGCTCAGAAACATTTTATAGCGTTTAGATTTGTAGCCAAGAGCAAGAATCAGAGTGGGTGGTACATCACGCAGTCATGTGAACGGGTTTACTGCAGCTCATTGGTGGATGGGATTTGTGTCACTGAGCCGGGTGAAATCAGGGCTTTTCAGGGAGCAGGTTATGGGAAAACTCAGAGTAAGTTAGGCTTCAGCCTGACAAAGACCTGTGGCCATTTTTAACTTCTCTGGTGGCTGAGAACATCTTCATTTGTTTACAAACAAGTTGGAACAGCGACTGAAGTTTTATTAGGTTTAGTTTGCCATCATGACAACTCTGAGGGGGTGATTTTTTGTAACTCATCCGTTTAGGTTTAATTACAGCTAAAAATCACAACTTATTATGGGCGTTTCCTTTTGATTGACAGGTAGCAGATGAACCGTCAGTGCTAGCAGCTAGCCTCCTGCTTGCTCCAGGGAAGGCCTCACGTTAAAAGTGTTACAGTCTAGAGGGTAGCAGTCACTCAACTGCGTTTTTTCACCAGCACGCGCCAACCTGTTAGCTTCGGTTAGCTCACTTAGCTCGTAGCTACATCAGATCAGAGTGTGATGGGTGTCAATCATCTGCCCCCATCCTCACAGTCCTGCTCTCAGCTCCATTTTTGTATTTTCTGGGGTGCGATGCGTGACGCGGCCAAGATGGTGGTGGTGGGAACCGCCCACTAGGCTTCAGTTCAACTCTTCAGAAGCATGAGTGACAACACGGAGGCTCCAAGATTTATATATACAGTCAATTATATACACACATGCTTTACTTTAGCAGCAGCCATGACACCTTGATGATGGATTTTTAACTCAAGGTGAAGAAATCAGCTGTTCTGGGACCAGAAACTCAAGCGTTTTCCCAGATAGAACCAGAGCTTGTTGAAACTCCTTCTAGAATCCACTCTAGGTCACTAAAACTCCAATCTGAGCTACAATCATTTGTTTTAAAGTCTTGACCTTTTTAATAACAGCACATCTATTGCAGATTCCTCAAATCCTAAATTCAGTTTTTGGTTTCTATTTCAACTCTAAAAAACAATTCCCATCCAGTGAGAACTCCCACACCCTCCACCACCACTCTTCCTCCATCGCCCTCCTTCATTAGCTGGGAGAACGCAGCCTGGAGGTTTTTCTGTCCACGTGTTCTTACAATAAAACTTAAGAGTACGTGTTCAAATTATGGACAAATATGCACATCCACTCATCAGCACATGCAGAGGCTCTTTACACACACACACACACACACACACACACGCACCACATAATTCCAAACCCACCACGTCACCACACAGACACGGAGGCAGGAAAAACCTCTTGTTAAAGTCAGATAAATTATGGATTTGAATTACGCCCTAATTCTCTCATCTACTCATCCAGATAAACAGGAAATCAGCGTTTTGCGGCCCCACGAACGTGAAACAAAGCCAAGCTGATGTGTAATTTTGTTTATTGCAGGGCTGTATCAGGATCTTCACAAGCCACTCATTTTGGTTTCCCCATCTTGCTTTTGAAGCCCCCTCTGTCCCCCACTTATCTCTCCACCGACTCCTTCCTGCTGACTTTCTTGCATTATTATCACGCTCCATTGGCTCACCTCGCAAGTCCCAAGCTGTATGAAGCTTTTTGCTGCCTTGCACTCAGACAAACAATTTACAAACCTCTGATGTGCAACACGTACAATGGAGCAAATGACATGGTACGGGTGTGCATGCGTCTGCAAAAGTAGCCATTATAGTGCAATTCTCACATGGTAAACACAATTATGCAAATACTGGAACAAGATCTTTATCCAGAAGTTACAGCTTTGCAGTTTCTTCACTCAGTTACTGTACCAATGCGCCTGCTCTGCCAGAATGTTCATTATAACTATCCCAAGTAGCTGCTGTATATTCCTACTAATTCAAGTTTTATGGTTCACTGCTGTTTTTAAAGAGACTAAAATGCTGTGAATAAATGTAGTCATCTGTAAACATCACTACCTCTGATGAGGGAATATATCTGTGAACTCTCTGAGCATGCCACACATTTAAGAGAAAGTTTGCAAACAAAAAGAAAATCCTGCAAGATTTAAAAGCTATCAGCTCACTTGTAGAATGAAAATGTCAGAAATACCTGACAAAAACACTGTAGCACGAGTTTTACCTGGGCTTTGTAGAAATATTTATAATTCTCTTCAGTGTTTCACATTTTCAGCTGAATCTGAAAAAATGAGAATCTGGTGTAAACGTTCATTTATGTCATTAATAGGTCAGTAAAGGTGAAACTATTCTATGAGATAGACTCATTCCATGCAAATCCAGATACTTTAAGCTTTTGTTACAATTCTGATGATTACGGCTTACAGCTTATGAAAACCCCCACTCAGAATGTCAATTAGATTATTACATTAAATCAATAAAAAAGATTTAAATAGAAAAATGTCAGACATCTGAAAAACTATAATCATGCATATGGACCCCTTTTGCTTTTACTGAAACAAATGAACATTTGAACCATATCCTAATTTTTACCTGTAAGGTATGCAGGTGTTCCTTATAGGGGGTGAGGGGCTGAGTGAGGGTAATGTCATAAATACCACCCCTAAGAGAGACTTAGTCTGTTGCCATATTCCCCAGACTTAGATAAGAGGCAAAAGCATTTTGTAACCAGCCCAGTCTGTCATGTTCCTGTTCCAGCCATGCTCCGTTTCCCCAGCAACCACAGCCTGCTGCTCATCAGCCTCATTCATCTCACCTGTTCCTTCCCCATCAGCTCATTCTACTCACCTGCTCCTCCTGCTATATCACAGCCATCCAAACCCTGCCAGATTATTGAAAGTTCTTTGCCAGTAGATTTTCCAGCACTCTCAATCCTGCCTGAGTCTAAGTCTTCAACCTTGCTTCTGCCTCTCGACCACCCCACGTGCCAGTTCCCTGCCTGAAAGATTACCACGTCTTTGACCACCTGGATTCTCGACCACGGACCGATTATTGAATTCTGCCTCTAGCCTGTCCCCTTGGACTGTTTCACATATCTCTCTTGCTCTGACCCATGCTTCTGCCTGACCAAGCCCTGCTGCTCCCCACGCAGCTCTGGTAAACTCCTGCCTAACTGTGTTAATTAAAAATCATTGAAATTGCCTTACTGTGTCTCAGTGTCCTCACGAGTCCCCAAGTCTGGTCATTACAGAACAATCTGGCCAACGTGGACCCGACGCAGAACTGGCGTTCAGGAGTTGAAGCCAACAACACCGGTCTCGAAACCAAGGTGAATGAAATCCTGAATCTGTTGCGCACCAATGATGGAGCCAGCTGCATGACCAACGCTCCCGCTGCTTCCGCATCTCCTGTTCAGTTCTGGGTTTCCCCGGTTCACAAACCCAACTGGTCCCACCAAAAGTCAAGGGTCAGCCGAAACTTTGCCATTCTTTTCTCACTCAGTGTGAAATATGGACTGCAGCCCTCCTCCTTTCCTACTGAACGGTCCAGAGTGGCATATGTGATATCACTGTTATCAGAGCAAGCTAAAGTGTGGGGGATGGCTGAGTGGGCTAAGGACTCCCTCATCTGCTACAATTATAAAAGGTTTTCTGCTGAATTAATTTGGGTTTTTGACCCAGTCTTGCCTAATAGAAAAGCCACCAGGGGGTTATTAACTTTGAAACAAGTATTATTATAACAGTATTATTGATTTTCATACCATAGCTGCAGACAGTGAATGGAACAAACCCGCATTAATGGACATGTTTTACCAAGGTCTGTCTGACAGAATCAACGACGAACTGGCTGCTCTGGATTTTCCAGAAACCCTGGAAGGACTGGAAAACCTCGCCACTCGCATTGACCTCAGACTCATGGAGAGGAGGAGGAGGAGGGAAATGACCAGAGGACCCACCCGATCAACGGACCTCCTCCTCTCACTATCTGGTTGGACTGTTCCAGGAACCAGGACATGTCAGTACCCCAGTCTCTTCCAAGCCTGAAAATGAGGAACCAATGCAAATTGGAAAAATAAAACTAACAGGAAAAAGAGAGAGAACGAGGTTGCTGCATTTGTTTCTACTGTGGAGCCCAAGGCCATGGTGTTCATACCTGCCCAGCAAAAGACCAGGCCCAGTAGATGGTAGGAGGTCTCTGCTGGGCCATATCACCCCTAGAACTCATATACATCCTTTTACCACCGCTGTGTTCACCCATTCCAACATCAATGCCCCGTCTTCATAGACTCTGGGGCAGATACCAATTTCATGGACATAGCTTTTGCTAAATCGATCGGTCTGCCCCTGCACCCCATCGCAAGAGGTGCAAGCCATCAATGGTCACACTATTCACAGTGATACTAATGAAACGGACCCCATCACCATGAGACTCGGGGGTAACCATGCAGAAACCATCAGCTTCCTGGCCATTCATTCACCTGATATCCCCGTCATCCTGGGAATCACGTGGCTTTGCACTCACAACCCACAGCTTGACTGGCAAAAAGGGGAGATTTTGATTGGTCTGAGCTACAGTATGTCTGTCACAATGTTTGTCTTATGCTTCTCTAGGTCTCACTTTCACCAGAGCCACAGGAGACCTACCCTGATCTCTCTAGTGTCCCTGTAGAGTATCACGACCTCAAGGAAGCTTTTAATAAGCATCGTGCCACCAGGTTGCCTCCTCATCACACTTATGATTGTGCTATTGCCTTGTACCTTGCCCCCTAGAGGGCGTCTGTTTTCTCTGTCCCTTGCAGAACAAGCCGCCATGACAAAATACATCCACAAGTCCCTGCAATCGGGAATCATCTGCCCCTCCTCGTCTCCAGCTGGAGCTGGGTTTTTTTCCTTGGGGAAGAAGGATGGTTCTTTACGGCCCTGTGTCGACTACAGAGAACTCGACAACATAACGGTAAAGAACCGATATCCTCTTTCATCAATTCTGCTCTCGTCTCCATCCAGGGCTCCCAGATCTTCACCAAACTCGATTTGTGCAACGCCTATTATCTGGTGCGCATACAAGAGGGAGATGAGTGGAAAACCGCTTTCAACACTCCAGATGGTCACTACGAATATTTGGTCATGCCCTTTGGCCTCACCAATGCCCCTGCTGTCTTCCAGGGCCTCGTCAATGACATTCTACAAGACATGGTGGGGACATTTGTTTTTGTGTATCTGGATGATGTCCTTGTGTTCTCCCCAGACCTTGACACCCATAAGAAACACATCAGAGCTGTTATCCTCCGGTTGCTGCAGAACAATCTATTCATCAAGGCAGAAAAATGTGACTTCCACAGCAAATCCATGTCCTTTCTAGGATTTATCCTGTCTCCCAATCAGATTGCAATGGACCCCGCCAAGGTGGCCGCAGTTGCTGACTGGCCCACTCCTACAGACGGGAAGCAGCTCCAGCGCTTCCTGGGTTTTGCACTGGATCCCTCTCGCCAGTTCATAGTGGAGGTGGATGCTTCAGCTGTTGGAGTAGGTGCAGTACTAAGTCAACGTAGCAGTGATAAGGTTCACCCTTGTGCCTTCCTCTCTAAGACCCTGTCACCAGCTGAGCGTAACTACGACATTGGCAACCAGGAGCTGTTGGCAATCAAACTCGCTCGTGAGGAGTAGAGACATTGGCTCGAGGGGACCACCACCCCTTTCCTGGTCTGGACCGACCACAAGAACTTGGAGTATCTAAGAAAAGCAAAATGTCTCAACCCCTGTCAAGCCAGGTGGGCCTTGTTTATTAGCAGTTTTAGTTTCAGCTTGTCTTACAGACCTGGCTCCAAAAACACTAAGCCAGATTCCTTATCCAGAACCATGGAATCACGGATACCGGAGCCAAGTCCATCCACAGACACCCCTATTCTATCCAAGGGTGTCCTGCTGGGCACCCCACGTGCCTGTTCCTTGCCTGAAAGATTACCACGTCTCTGACCACCTGGATTCTCGACCACGGACCGATTATTGGATTCTGCCTCTAGCCTGTCCCCTTGGACTGTTTCACAGATCTCTCTGTCTCTGACCCACGCTTCTGCCTGACCAAGCCCTGCCTGCTCCCCACGCAGCTCTGGTAAACTCCTGCCTAACTGTGTTCATTAAAAATCATTGAAATTGCATACTGTGTCTCAGTGTCCTCACGGGTCCCCAAATCTGGTCATTACAGTCATTCTTCAAGTCTGGCAGCATTCTGTTAGCTTTAGCTTAGCATTAACAATGTAAGTGAATGGTAATCGCTAGCATTTCAATTGTTCAAATTAAAAAACATCTTCCATAAACACAAATGTGTGGTTATAGGCTTCTACCAAGTAGTGTTTTGAAGGTACAGCATAGAAAGGGTAATTCCACTGAATGGGTGCCATTTCTTTGCTGCAAGTACACCAAATTAAGCTGGTTTTAATACAATTTTCAAAAGCAAATCTAGTAACACACTTAACTATTTCAAATGAGCATCGGTCAATCTTGAATGACTTTATTTAATTTTTGCATGGTTTTTAAGACTAACGTGTTTTCATTTTCAGTCCTGTTACCAAAACTCATTTTAAAAAGCACAGGAAGAAGCCTGTCAACTATTTTCCCCTCAAGAAATTATTTTAATTGGTTAGTTTTAAGTTCAAATATTTAATGTTATCAAAAAATTCACACTAACATACAAAGGTTGCATGTTTTACTCAGTCTTGTTACTCCTCAAATGGGTAACAGAACTGAGAGTAACAGGACAGAGTTTTTAGCATAGAGTTAGCAAATACAGCCACATGGCATCCTTGCTAATAGCATGATGACACACAGCACAATCTAGTGATTCAACAAAAATGTGTATTTTAAAAATAAACGGTAAGTAAGATATAATTAAAGTTACAGGACAGTATGTTGAGATTGATCTCGTTATTTACTGCTAATATATTAAATAGACAGAAAAATGAATGAGAACTTACTTTTGGTCATCCCATGGCCTTTAGAAGATCCTTATGATACAACTTCCTGTTTGTGTCACTTTTGAAATTTTCAAAATTAAACAGATGGGGAAATGTGTTTGGATAACAGGACTGAGTGTAAACCAAGGGACGCAACTAAAATGTGTATTTTAACAAAGAAATTATAGATTTGTTTTGTAAAAAATATTTGTGATGCATAGACATTATACAGAGCCACACAAAAATGCAAAAAAAAAAACAATTTTTGGAATTTTATTTATATTTCACTCTAAAGAGTTGAGGACATGTGAAAAATACTTTTTTTTCAGTGTTCAAAGTAGTTTTTATTAATATTGTCCATAAATATTTAATTTGCACTCAGATAAATATATGCAGGACCTTTTGCCTAATAAAATGTATTTACCAGTACATTTTTATGCAAATTTATTCAAAAAATTTCGTAGGGAAGGAAATGGATGGAAATGACACCTGTTCAAGCAGTGGCAGGAGGAGCCAGGTGCTGCATATCTTCTCCTCTCACACCCAGAAAGGGAGAAACAGAGGGCATAATTAAAATACAAAACAAAACGGCCCAGATCCGTAACACTTCCCCTCTAAAAAAACAATTTAAGTCATCGACTTTATTTAAAAATCGCCCCCCCCCCCCCCCCCCCCCCCCCCCCCCCCCTCCACACACACACATTTCCTAAAACCGTACTGTCCCAAAAGGTACAAACCGTTCAGTCTGAGATCTCTGGTGAGATGTCATGAAGCAAGAGTGGGGAGGTGACAATCATTGCTGGATTTGTGATGTGGACCAGACAGGTTCCAGAAGTCCTACATCCTTCGATCAGAAGCACTGCTCACACCCAGAGTCCAGTCCCAACATCTTATAGATGTTCATAAAACAGCAACCACTGTCTGAACGGTCTGTTCTTTCAGACAGGATGCTATCTCCTAAATCGAAAGTTCCAAAAGCAACAAAGAATCGGTCCACAGTGAGGAAGAGTTTATTGGATTCTAACCTCTTCCTTTCAGCGTTGTCAGGCAGGCTTCCACAGCAGATGTATCCTCATTTGTGAAAATGACAGAAGGCGAGACCATCGAAACGACACAGCTTGGTTGCCGGACTCACATCCCCTCTAGGGGTCCACTCACCCACACATGATCAGTCCAGTAGAGCCTTCATACAATCCACAGCTGATGTGTGACCTCTTACACTCCACACCCACAACAAGCACCAACTGGTGCTGAGAATGGAGCATCTGTGACCATTTCTAGTGTAACGTACCATTAGGCCATGTATTTCATCTAAATGAAAGAGGTTAAGTTTTAACTTTCAGGACACGCTGACATCATAGTACCGATATGAGTATCTATGGTCTTGACCCAATATTCTTAACTCATCCTGTGACATATCACAATACATCAAGATGCTGCAGATGATGCAGGACTTCTTATCTATCTTCTTTGAATAAAGTTTATCTCTTCTGGCTCATAAAATGACTTTATAAGTTATAAGTTATATGTATAATCATATTTTATTGAATGGACAATATGTTTAAGTCTAAAGTGTTTTAATAATGTGTCCAATAATCTATACTAATGAATGATGTGTTACATGAATGTTTCTTCCTGTAAGGATGTATTTCAGATCTTAAATTACACCAGATTAGTATTTGTTGAAGTTAGTGTTAATCTAGCAGTATATTCACACATTAATAATATTATTAGGAATGTTTAGTATATTCACTTCACATTAAGGTTTAATAAGATTTACTCCACATTAAGAAGGATAACCTATCTTACGTGTTAGAGAAAGGAGTGATGTCTGAGGTATTTTGATAACGCCCACTTTAACATGCCAAATTCTGATTCATCCAAATTGATAAACAAGAGTTGGTAAAAGCGAGTTCACTCCCTGAATAAAGAGTTTGAGAAAAATTCCAGAAGCTCTAAGAGTTCTAGCTAGCTACCCGGTTCGGCCGACTGGGTAAGCAAAGCATAAGGAACTATCCTCCTTTTGACCCCAAGGTCAAAACCTTCTTTGCAAGCTGCATCAGATGCAAAATAGATCCACCAGCTTCCTGCAGTCACCTTGGAGGTACCTCAGACCTGACGAGTCCGTATTTGGAGCAGAGCTACGGCTCCAGTACCAGAGGTCAATGCCACCGACAGTCTGTGTGTACCGACTTCTGACCCCCTGGATCGCACGATGACCTTCACACAAGGGTTCGTAGACTCTGCACACTGGTGTTGGATGGTCTTACTAATTGATAGCTTGTTAAACAATACATTCAGACTGATTTTACAACCCAGACACCACAAGTTTCTAAGACACGTAATGTAGGTTTTGCTACATAACATCTAAGCTTATCCCATCATTCCATTAATTGTCTCAGTTAACTTGTTTCAACCATCATTCATCATAATCTGTTTGGTGTCCTCATTAGTAATATAGTATCAAATTCATTTGTATAACTACCAGATGGACAGAGGAAATAATTAAAATACAAACAAAACAAAAGGGCTCAGGGCCGTAACACTTTTTAGTCTTCGGCCACAAGTAAATGTTTTACATTAGTAGAGGGGGTAAACCATCTCCTATTGGATCAAGTAAGATGTCAATCAAAAGCTTACCCATCACGTTTGGCTGTGTAAATGTTTGAAGCAAACACCATGAAGCTAGCAGCTGTTATAAACAAAATATGATGAAAAACAGATGTACAGTATTTGAAGTAATATTGGGAAGCATTCAGCAGCACATTATGTTGGATTGTCACCATAAGACTTGTGGACTAACTATTTTACTGGAGTACTTTTATTGGACCCTTTTGGATACAAAAAGACAATTTTTGCTCAAGATAGCTGCATTCTGTAAATCATATAAAGCATCAAAGGTAAGATTATAATAATTTTGCATTTGTGAGTGGTTTGACAAAAGTGTTGAATGTGTCTAAAGCTATGATTATGTGCTTGATTGGCATACGCCATTGGAATCTCAAAATTCTTAGCTTTCCAATGATGTATAATTTTTATATGTTTACATAAACACTGTTGCGGTAGTACTCAGAGTAAAACAGGAAGTTGATCAAATCCCATGGTTGAGACACAGGAATGTTAAGGGTTTGTGTTTTAGTACAGGTTTAATTTGTTGATATTCTAAAACTCTATTCTTGTCAATCCCACATTAGGAGACTATTCTGTTAAATGGGATAAAATCTATTCCAAAAATAAATTCTAAATAATAATAATCAGTCAGGTAGTTTACACCTCCTGGTGTGAAACCAGGCCTGATAAAACTAGCTGTTAAGACAGGGTGTAGCGTTTAAAGGACCTCTGTCTGTGAAGTCAATGTCACGCTCCACATGAATCCTAATGTTGTTCTAAATCTGATAGTTGAGTGAAAAGCAAACACATTATTGTTTTCATACCAAAGAAGTGAAGGAGAAAAAGCACCAAAGGTGCAACTTTTGGATTCAGAACGTGAACACAGCCGTTCTGATGGTACTTTGGCTCTAAGTCACGAATCAGCTGACAGTCTGCAGTTGATAAATGCTGTGCTAGTTGTAACCTCTGTGTTTGACAGGACATTTGGTTCCTCAGACAAAGATACAAGCAGAAACAAAATATGCTCCAAAATAAAAGCAGATGTGTTGCTATCATCATTCACCGCTGGCTTTTTTACAGAAGAAAATCATTTTCCTTCAGCTTCAGGTGTAAACACTTCCTTTTCAGTGTTTCTTTCATGACCTTACTCCTTAACTCCTCCCAGCCAATTTGCTCCCACCTGGCAGGTTGTGCCACCTCCTACAGATGGAGAAGTGCTGAGACAGGCTGTAGCAGCTGGAGGCCGTGAGCTGCACACAGAGCAATACAGAAAGCAGCGTCATTACAGCTGCTCACCCACCGTGTAGCAGACAGAGCCTATGTCCTCCTGTACCTGCTGATGAACAACACCGAGAGGCCCAATCGACCCCGTTCTGCTCCACCCGGTGGGGCAGGGGGAGAGACTCCGGTCGATACAGCGATGGACGCAGAGACAAGTTTATAAAACATTATTAAAGACAAAGTTGTAGGGCGACAGCTGAAGGGTGCAGGACATTTTACTGATGCACTTTAGTTGAGAAAAGTTACGCTTTAGGTGCTTCTTTGCAGTTTTTTAGCAACCAATGTAAAAAAGCTAAAAGAGGAAAATCATTTTCAACATTATTAGCTTTTTACTGCAAGAAAACCTCTTTTTGTCAGAAGTTTCCTCTTAATTCTTTCATTACTGGTATTCCACCATTGAAATTGCATAATAAATATGTGGTTGTTTATTTACCTTTTCATGCATTTACTTGCTGCCAAGTTTCAGGATTTATTCCTGGTGTTTTCTGTTGTTTTGTTTCCCACAGGTTAGACACACCTGACACATTTGCTTTTAGTCCCCCTTCACGTCCCTCCATATTTAGGCTTGCTCTTTTCACTCCTCAGGCCTCATTCACGTCGAGTGCAGAACAAATGTGGATCAGACTTTGTGCAGCTTCTGCAAAGACCGAAAATGATTGAGTCCAGTCAGAGCATTTACACCGGCTGTGGTGCGGTGCAGATCCGGAGCTTAGGAATCTCTTTGCATGGTCTCTATTTTTGAAGATGAAGAAATTACATGAGCCAGACAGAAAATAAGACTTGGTGCAGTGAGGTGCATCTAGTTTGTTTAAAAATAAAACCCATGTTGCATCACTCTGTTGGCTTTTGTTATCAATGACAAGGATATCAGTTTGCTGTGTATGTGTCAGGGAGAGGCAAGTGGGTGGTAGCAAAGGATACAGCCAAAACACAGGATGTGGTAGAAAAAAGTAGTGTTTATTGCACAGAGTAGCGGTGACTTGGGTGGATGGGTCAACAGGAAATCCCGTGCTGGGGACAGAAATCAGAGAATTAATGTAGCTCCAACCAGACTGGGTTACTGATGTCTGGTGGAAGAAGAAAAGCCATCCAAATACAGAAACGGTCATATCCAGAGCAAGAGGGAACCGATTTCCAAAAGGTTGAGGAGGTGTCAGGAGCCAGGCAGAGGTCAATAACCACAGAAATATCCCAAAAGGGGAAGGCTAGAAGCAGGGGTCTACACGATCAAAATCAGAGGTAGAGCTGGATACCTTTGACATAGTGCTAGAGATAATCTACCATCAGAGCTGTGGCTGGAGGGAGCTTAAATCCTGGGGAGGTGGATATAATTAGACAGACGCAGGTGAGCATGGTTGAGTGCTTGATTGGGTGCAGATAGGCATGGAAACCATTGCAGGAGCATGAAACGAGACAGTATGATAGTTCGAGAAGATGAGTGTGGCTTTTGTGTACCAGCTCCTCTCTACACACGGAGTTAACGCGTTAAGTCGCAAGCAACTTCCTGGAGATGTTCACCACACAATCCGCAGTTGGTGTAAATGGTAGTCTGTCCAGAAGCCACACGGATTCTGGTTCGCATTCGTTCTGCATTTGGTGTAAATGAAAGGTCAGTGTTTGATTATTTGTTTTGCTTGCAAAGCTCCGGATATACCTCAGTTCTGCTATTAAAAGTCTAAGTTTTAATTTCCTGGCTGCCTCTTCACATCTCAGCTGCATTTAGGTTCTACACCTCCACAAAACCTGACACCAAGATTCAGGATCAAAATCAACTTTACAGTATTGTCATTGCACCATCGTCCTGGAACAAAGAAATTTGACTCCACAGCTTGATCAAGAATAAACACACGTCATAGACAAAACAGGTACAGGCGGGCCATGAGAGCAGCCATACATGGCACTCCTTTTCAGTTAGATAAGAGAGGGTTACAGGAGGGGGCCGAGGTGTGTGTGTTTGTGTGTGGGGTAATTTCAGAGTTATCCCCAACTCTGATATGCAAAAAAACACCTCAACATATAAGCACAAACCCAGACATGTTACAACATGAATCACGAGTGGTAGGTTGGAGGGGCTGGGATCCCCCCTTGCAAATGAGAGAGTGAACATCCTCCTCTCTGCCTTCAGTCTTTGCTGGTCTCAAGCTTGTCCAGACAGCCAAATAATTTCCCTCCATCCCGTGCAGTAACATTCTCCATCACGGAATCCATCCTCTCCCCCTGGGAACACTAAGGCTGCCCTTTGTCACCGATTCTGTTCATAACTTTTATGGACAGGGTTTCTAGACACAGCCAAGATGTCGAGGAGATCTGTTTTTGTGGCTTAAGGATTTGGTCTCTGCTTTTTGCAGATGATGTGGTTCTGTTGACTTAATCAGACCATGATCTCCAGCTTTTGCTGGAGCGGTTCACAGTCGAGTGTGAAGCAGCTGGGATGAAAATCAGCTCCTCTAAATCCGAGACCATGGTCTTGAGTCGGAAAAGGGTAGAACACCTTCTCCAGGTCAGGGACGAGGTCCTGCCCCAAGTGGAGGAGTTTAAGTGACTCTGGGTCTTGTTCACGAGTGAGGGAAAGATGAAGCGCAAGACCAATAGGCGTATTGGTGCTGCGTCTGCAGTGATGCGGGCGTTGAATCAGTCTGTCGTTGTGAAGAGAGAGCTGAGTCGAAAGGCAAAGCTCTCGATTTACCGATTGATCTACGTTCCAACCCTCACCTATGGTCATGTGCTTTGGGTAGTGATCAAAAGAATGAGATCACGGATACAAGTGGCCGAAATGAGTTTTCTTCGCAGGGTGTCTGGGCTCTTCCTTAGAGATAGTGTAAGAAGCTCGGTCATCTGGGAGGGGCTCATAGTAGTCCTACTGCTCCTCCACATTGAGAGGAGCCAGTTGAGGTGGCTCAGGCATCTGGTTAGGATGCCTCCTGGACGCCTCCCTGGTGAGGTTTTTCGGGCACGTCCAACCAGGAGGAGACCTAAAGGAAGACCCAGGGCACGCTGGAGGGACTATGTTTCTCGTCTGGCCAGGGAACGCCTTGGGATTCCCCCAGAGGAGCAGGCCCAAGTGACTGGGGAGAGGGAAGTCTGGGCCTCCCTGCTTAGGCTACTGCCCCCGTGACCCGACCCCGGATAAGCGGACAAAAATGGATGGATGGAATCCATCCTGTGTGCAAGTTGTGGAGCATCCAGCTTGCAATTTATCTTGAGCAATGTCTGTGTCTGAGCATTTAAAGCACAGCAGATAACTTCTTTGAACTCAGGAAACCTTCCAATCTCCCCCGACAGCTTCATAATTTTCCGAAATACCAGATAACCGCCTGCTCCAAACAGCAGGAATCTGGTAATTCTAAATCCAAAAATCCATACGTCTTCTGAGTCCTCCACGGAAAGCAGAGAGAGACACATTATATTCCACTTCTTCCAGGAATCCATAATGTATCAAACCAGCTACGTTCTGTTCAGACATGAGGGAGCCCCCTGCTCTGTTCTCAGTGTAGAAAAGATTATATCAATCACATTCAGACACCAGCTCACCAGATCCATGGTTTTATAAAAATTGAGTTTTCAGAAGGAATGCAGAGAGTGCTCTGGTAGACAGAGACAGGACAGAGAGTCTTGAGGAGATAAGGGAGGAGAGGAAAAATGCGTCCGCTTTAACTCACTGTCGTAAAACCAAAAGTGAAACTCTCCTCGCTGTGCGTTCGTCTTTTTAACACCGTAATCTAACAGCTGAAATGTCTCCTCAGCCTTCATTAGTGTCTACAGGAGCGGTTCATCACTAAATCAAACAAATCAGCTGTGTTCATGCAGGAATCGTGTGCTGGACTGCAGCGCCAGGCATATCAGCTTCACTTTACTAAAACTAACAGGGTCTGGTCTGATACTCTGGCGTTGCAAGTGCAATATTTTGGCCACAAATGTGGTGGGGGTGACATTTCATTAACCCTGTAAAGGGTCATTTTAGCACATACTGGCTGAAGAACATGAATTAAAAATATGAAAAAAGTTGCAAAGTATGCCTTTAACAGTAGTAATGGCGATTCATTACTCTTAGCACAATATAAACTATGTCATGCATGTTTTGTTTTTTTTTCTGCATTTAGAAATATGAAAAAAAAGTATAATAGTGTACAGTATTTTATTCTGGCTTGGAATAAACCATTCATTCATTCATGCATTTTCTGTAACATTACAAATACAGATAGTTGATTGTTGCAGCATTAAAAAAGCTTTGCTCATCAGTGGAGGACTTCGTTACCAAACAACTCAACCAAAGTTTCATCTTGCCCAGTGCCTTGTTTTCTTTATTTTCTACAGGTTGATTAGTTCATTAAATGTTGTTGAATGAGCTATCATCTAAATTGTCTTTATTTTTGACCGCACATAAAGATAATACTCCAACCTTCTAGCTTGGAGTGGTTATATTAGAACAGCTGCATGCTTTTGAGATAAGCTACAATTTACACATGATCCGATTAGTCAACTAATCCCTGAAATAATTGGTGATTAGTCGACTATCAAAATAATCGTTTGTGGCAGCCCTAGAGTACTAACATGAACATGGTTCTTGTTGGGGTCATCAGTCTGATCCGTACAGAGCAGCAATAGTGACACGATGAAGAAAAGAATGAAAACAAGGAGGAAGTGACGAGATTAAAGTTGAAATGTCAAGAAAATAGTTGAAATAATATTTCCGGAAAACAAATAGATCATTGTTTCTGTTCTATTTTTGAGTTTTACCTAGAAGACAACAATGTTAAAAGATTGTATGAGCTTCAGATATTTTGAGGTACATGTGCATGTCTGAGACTCTTATTTTGAAAGACTGAAGGAATTTGGGGTTCAAACAGCAGGTTGTGTTTAATTAAATGCCTCATTTGTTATAGTTTTCTAAGTGAAAACACACCCACAACCCTAATAAAAATAACACAACAAATACAGTTGACAGTTACAGGTTGGGAAGCACAATAAGGTTCACTTCCTCAAAATATTTGTAAAATGCTCTATTTTTGACTTTTTGTTCAAGATTTTGGGCATTCTGTATGAAAATATAAATATGTGCACAAATTACAGAATTTGGATCCAATGAACATAAAACATGTTTTTTCTCTTTGTGATGCTTCTTCAGACCCTTTAGTGTGTCTATATTTAGAATATGTTTATTCACACATCTTCAGAAAAAGAAATGCAGCTCAGTTTATTGACATTTTCAACCCTAAAAACTATTTTCAGTGTAACGTTTTAAGCCAAGGAGGACGTTCACAAGGTTTGAAATGATGATTATCTGGCCTGTTACAGACTGCGTCCTTAACAGATCCAGTTGGTAGAAATTCCATTTCCGTCCAGACTGTGAGGTGGAACAGTTTGTAGGTCTGTTGCCGTGCAGCAAGAAGGTTGCAGGTTCCAGTCCCAGCTGCAGAGATAGCATGTTATTCCCATGCATGTGTGGGTTTGCTCCCACAGACCAAAAACGTGCATGCTAGGTTAACTGGAGACTCTAAACTGTCCTATATGTCAGATTGAGTGTGTGTCTGGTAGTTTGTCTCTGTGTGTCCCTGTGATGGATTGGAGACCTGTCCAGGTTGCTGGCGATAGGCACCAGCTCCCTGTGACCCTACTGAGGAGAAGTGATTAAGAAGTGAGAGAGAATTTTATATTAAAGAACTGAGGAGCTAAAGGCTAGCTATCTGAAAATGGCTTCAGTCTATGAAGCTATTCAGAAAGGAAGATGACCAATTTTCCTTTTGGTACACAACTCAGTGTGTCATTTAGTTTTCCTTTCACAGAAAAAAAAAAAAACAAAGCTGGTTTTTAAAGTAAATGTCAACTAATTATAAAATATAAAAAATCTCTCAAAGGAGAAACTTGAACCTCATAAAGTTCGCTCAAAATGTTGATGGTTAGCGGTGTTGTACATCTACAACACACGTGAGTCTTTGCTACAGTCAGAAGGGCTGTTAGCTCGTCACTTCTGTTTGACATAAACTCTTTCTTTGAAAAGAAAATGACAGCAAGAATCCATCCCTCCCTCCACCTCCACTTATCCAGGCCCAGACTTCCCTCTTCCCAGCCACTTGGGCCAGCTCCTCCAGGGTAATCATTCCCAGGCCAGATGAGAAACAGTCCCTCCAGCGCGTCCTGAGTCTTCCTTTGGGTCTCCTCCCAGTTGAACGTGCCTGAAAAACCTCACCTAGGCCAGGAGGCATACTAACCAGACAGCCACCTCAACTGGCTCCTCTCGATGTGGAGGAGCAGCAGGTCTACTCCGAGCCCCTGACAGATGACCGAGCTTCTCACCCTATCTCTAAGGAAGAGCCCAGACACCCTGCAGAGAAAACTCATTTCGGCCGCTTGTATTTGCATCTCGTTCTTCCGGTCACTACCCAAAGCTCGTGACCATAGGTGAGGGTAGGAACGTAGATCGACCGGTAAATCGAGAGCTTCGCCTTTCGGCTCAGCTGTCTTCACCACAACAGACCGGTACAACGCCCGCATCACTGCAGATGCAGCACCAATCCGCCTATCAATCTCACGCTCCATTCCCTGACTGAACAAGACCCTGAGATACTTAAACTCCTCCACTTGAGGCAGGATCTCGTCCCTGACCTGGAGAAGGGATTCTACCCTTTTCAGACTCAAGACCATGGTCTCAGATTTAGAGGAGCTGATTCTCATCCCAGCTGCTTCACACAAACCGCTCCAGCAAAAGCTGGAGATCACGGTCTCATGGCGCCAGCAGGACCACATCACAGCAAGAAACCAGTAAAATGAATTATGGCAGAGTCTTGACACCTCTAAATGTATAAACATTTTTTATTTCAAGGTGTGTTGTTTAGTTTTACATTTATTTAAAATGGTTGGGAAGTTTGATCCAAGATAAGAGGGGATTAATTAATAACCTGTATTAAACACAGTAGGACTAAGGAATCAGGAAAAGGATAACATACTCAACAACAACTCAAAGGAACAAAGGAACAAGGTGGAATAACGTAAAATCATGGGAGAACACTAACAAGAATGTTATAAGTAATAAACATTGTACATTACTGTGTATTTATGCATATTTGTGAAAATAAAGGTTCTACAGTTTTGAACTTTTAGACCAAGGGGCCAGATATATGATTGCTCCAGGCTGCAGGAAAACATGTTTGAGATTCAAACCAAACTCAACCAACGCTAAAGTGTTAGCTGTGTGAACAAGACTCCTAACTGGCTCAATCATCATAGGAAAGGAGAAAATCATGTGATCATTGATTTAGTCGTGTGACCATGACTCAAACACTGGGTTAAGATCAGAAGTATGATGTCAGTACATAAAGCTTTTGTCCATCTGTGTCCACCAAGCTGCTTTATGGTGTTTGGCTGAGTATTAAGCAAAACCGTTTATGACTAGACATTTCATAAATTTATGCAGCTGTTTCTGTCCTCCATCAGATTGTCAGTAAACACCACTGGCCCAGCTGAAGCTGGCATCACACCGGCTCCAGGTGGTTTACATTCCAAACCTTATGTTCTTTCATCATTTCAGTGCAGGATGATTTTAGGATCTGTCTAAAGAGTGATGTTACAAGCTCTTGCTTCACGAGGCTCTCTTTAAGGTTGACTTTTACAGTGATGGAGCTTTCTACAGGAGTATCTTCTACTCTTGGATGGATATTTTCTTTTCCAGACTTTTACCACAGCGATCATCTGAGAATGCCATGACCTTTTCACATAGCTGAGCTCGTCGGCACTCATCATGTTTACTCCATCCAAGAACATTTGCAGGTTTGCAGTTGTGGTACATGCCCTGCAAGAACCAGACATAAAACGTTGCTTATTTTCTCACCCATGCATTGCCCCACTATACAGAAATGAGCAAATAATAAAGGTTTTATTTCTACAGGACTCAACTTGACTTGGGTTTTTCTTAACTGGACTTGACTTTAGATTAGCTTGGCTTACTTAGCTTGACATGACTTCAAAACAGCCAACTTGGGTGGAGTTACTTGACGCAACACAGAATACTTGACTTGACTCGGTATAGCTTGACTGACTTGACTTGTTTAAACACAACAAACTTGACTTGGCAAGACATGAATATATTTTGACTTGCTTGGCTTGGTTTGGTTTGACTGGAACAGGCTGTGTGTGGTCTTCATTAAGGTTGAAGATGAACTGGCCCTGGAACAGTGGCTACAGGTAGATTAAAGCAGTGTTTCCCAACCCTGGTCCTCGGGGCACACTGTCCTGCAAGTTTTCCATGTCTCTGCTTCAGCACACCTGATTTAGATGGCCTCCTCAGGATGACGTCACATGCTGCAGATGCCTGTTAATCACTCATTCATTTAAGTCAGGTGTGTGGCAGCAGGGAAACACTGGTGTTTGAAACGTCAACATGGAAAACATGCAGGACAGTGTCCCCTGAGGACCAGGGTTGGGAAACACTGGATTAAAGCATGAGAGCACAGGTGGAAACAATCAAGTTCCAGGGGATCATGACTGGGGGATTAGGTGAAGACAGAGGCATTAAATCAGCAGAGGAAGCTAAATCATTACATCTATTTACTGACGTACTAACAGACAAAGGCAAAAACATTATCACCCATTGCTTAAAGGCCCAAAATATTTGACGTTCCTTAAAACCAGGCTTGTAAAAACCTTGAATCATCACTGAAGAACTTCTACAAAGTGTTTTTGTGAGAAGATTATGAGGTCTGCTACACTTCAAATGCCACAAAGTATTTTAGACCGGGACATCCTGTCCCTTCAATGATACAAGTAGCTCCGTGATTCTAGTTGTACCAGTGTTCTGGCCATGCCAGGTCTCTGCCTTATCAGTAACTGTACTGATGAAAGTTGTATCAGTGTCTCTCTTTGACCTTCTTGTTGCTAATCACTGACAAAATGTCCTTGAGAGGTTGACTCATTTAAATAAAAACAAAATGTTCATGTTGGCCTTTTCAGTCAACTGTCCAAAAATGTCACTAAAGATCATCTCCTCTAAATGTTTCTATGGTGACATTCTCCCCTGGCCCTCCATCCTACAGGTTTAAGTTCCCCATGACAAGGAGACTCTGATTATCGCATCATTATTAGTTCATCCACCTGCCAGACTGAGCTTCAGCCTTAATACTTTTTGAATCTTAGCTGAGTGATTAAAGGTAGAAGAGGAGCTTCAGCTTGGTCCAGTTTGAACCTGTGGAAGGTTTGGGAATTCCAGATCACTCACTCTGTAGTGACCAGAAAATATCAAAACTAGGGCTGGGTGGACCATATTAGATGATAAATGAATATCTGCCAAAGAAAAGATATTATAGAGTCGTCTGTAGGGTTGGTGATAACTAGATAAGCTGTCTGGCAATACGGGAGTCTGGATATCCCATAGTGAAACATCAAAATGAATGTTAGGAGAGAGAACTCTTGTAAGTTACTCTTGTAACCCTGGTTCTCTGAGTAACATGAGTGAGGTGTCTCACCAGACAACCCTTCTTGCTGGGCAAAGAGAAGAGGAGTTAATCTTGAATGATGCGTACATCTGGACGCCTGGTGCTTATAGTAGCATGTGACACGAGTGTCAGGGTCACCGGCCAATTGGGACTGGTGTATTCTGAGGAATGTATGCTCTACAGAGTCCGGACCGCATACACTCCATAATCAGTGTTATAGAGGCGTAACAAGATCTCCCTCACTCAGTCCCCTGACATACATCAACTTCTCCACTATAGGCCGGACCTTTCTACCCAACCTGGACTTGAAAATCCACCCTTTTCTGGTTGGAACAAGTGCTGATATATCTATAAAGCAAAGAGTGTGGTTGGGCGTTTTTCACTTGAAGTGTGGGGGAGTGGGTAAGGGCTAGTGATTGTGTCTAGCAGACAATACAGAAATAAAGTTAGGTCTAAATTCATAATATAGTGAACAAAGTGCATAAGACAACTCAGAGTTAACGAGTCCCACTTTCTCATGAAAGTGTCACAAGTGCTGGCTGAAGGCTGAGGTGAGGATCCACTCGCAGGTGAGAGGAATAGGCAGACTGGTGAGGATGGAGAAGATCTTTAATAAAGCAATCTGAGACAGGGACAATGAACAGACAAACAACACAGGACTGACAGGGTTTAAATACAAGAGGATCTGGGGAGCTGGGTGATTAGGAGCAACAAGCGGCAGGTGGGACCAATAATGAACTGATTAGGGGAGACAGGACACAGGTGAGCAGGGAGCTGGAGGACAGAACCTGACAGAAAGAAGCTGGTTGTCTGAGCTGTAAGGCAGCTCAATCTTCTGCCCGAGGGAGGCAGGGGGAAATGTTCATAAGGCTCAGTAAGGTCAGGTTCACACGGCAGGATAATTTAAGACCCAATCCTCCCTGTCCGACATTCTTAAGGATGTGCCCGACTTCTGTAAAGGCTCTAAAGATAATCTTATCAGATATTCCTGCCATGTGTGGTGTGTTAAAAGTGCTCTGGTCTATTCGAAAGCATGTCAGGATCGCTCCAGCCATAAATTCAGACTTTCAAACATGTTGGATTGTCTTTGTCCGATTTTTGAGGACAAACAATCGCACTCCCTGTTAAATATATAGCCAATCAGAAAGCAAGGTGACAGAAACGCTGCAAGCTCCTCCTCTATGTTTGTTTACTTCGAAGTCAGCTTTGATCTCATGAGATTTTCTGTCTGATCGGGAAATGTTTGTATGTGAAATCAGTGTGTGCTCTTCTTTCCGTGTTGTCAGACACCACGGCAGTTTCTATCGCCATGTGTGGAGTCTCAAGTTTCAAAACCCTGCCATGTTAACCCAAGTTTAACTTGAAAATAATAACAAGAAAAAAACTGTCTTGCAAATTTTCATTCATTCAATCAAATTTTGATGAAACCTTGAGGATTTCTCTGTAAAATATGATGATATGATATAATCAGTCACAACAGGAAGCTTTCAGCCAGATTCTGCTTTAGCCTGACCTCAAAGCAGCTCACCACAACCAAAGAGGGGGGGCACCAACTTGCTGAATAAGTGGAGGGAACACACATGCACAGGTTTGCAGGTGAACTTGAATTGTTTTCTTGGCTTGGTTGTTTTATCTTCACTGTTAAAAATACCTACAATCCTGAGCAGCAACAGTCCTGCTTGCAGAGGCAGCACTCATCCTTTCTGCTTAAACCAGCCCAGACTTTGGAGACAAAAGATGAAAGGAGGCCTTGTGAAGGTCGATGTGAACAGGTGAGAGACGTCGTGGTCCTGGTGGAGCGCTGCTGTTGTTTTGGAGTGTGTGAGACGCCTGGTCTCTTATCTCTGTTGATGTGATGCCTTCATCCTGCTCTGCCCTCATGTAACTAACACCCCATCTGTGCTTTGAAGTCCCGGCCCCCGTGTGTCTCCGGGTAGTTTAATGAAATATCTGTCAGCAGAGAACTCAGACAGCCACGTTGTACAAGGAATTAAAAAAACACAATAAATACAAGACTCCACTTGCATTTTGAAGGTATGAGTGAAAAGTACAGCCAGTCTGGAGTTTAGTTAAGTGGATGAACATGAAGTGTCACTACTGATGGCCGGCAGAGCTTATTCATCAGGCAGCAAGCAGAGACTCGCTCTCCGGTTTTTATTTTCACTCTGAACGCAAATGTTTTGAAATCCTGCAGTGCCATCAGGATAAAGTTCCAGTCATCGGTGACAACAGAAGACACAGTTTCACCTCACACATTGTCTGGACTCTGCTGGAACTTGTTTCTTCCAAACTGAACCTGAACAAGACTGTAGAACAGTTGGTACTGTTGACTCTTTACTTAAAGGAATGTTTCAACCATTTGGAAGTGTGTTTCTTTGTAAAAGTTATAATTGATTACTATTTCATTCATTCTGGACAGATTCCTGAGAAGCCTCTGAAGTAATGAAATGTAGCCATAAGCAGTATTTCCAGGAGCATCCAGGAGTCTTTAATATTTCTGCCAAAATTACCATCTAATGTGAGGTTTACTGTGGCATAAAGGTTCATATTTGAAGCTGTGAAATTTAAAAGCAGGGATGTGCAAAGTGCTGCCCTCAACTGCAATTTAAAAAACATAGAGGTTTGGCCCACGAGGACCACTGGCTGCATGGTAATACTGTTGCCTCACAGCAAGAAGGTCCCAGGTTCAAATCCAAGCTCTGGCCTTTCTGTGTGGAGTTACCATGAATGTGTGGGTGTTCTTCAGGTGCTGTTGTTTTCTCTCATGGACCAAAATCATGCATGTTAACTTGATTGGAGACTAATGGTGCTTTCACATCTGGCCCAGTCCAGCCCAGTCCTGGTAGCATTGGTCCCGGTCGCAGACGGCCAGGTTTTGTTCACACAGCCTTCTGGGGAATGTAGAAACAAACGGTTGAGCACAGAAAAAACCCGGCTACCCAGATGTGAACACAATGTACCATACCTGGGTGGGACCGAGCCGGCCCATGTGAAAGCACCGTAAATGAAGGGTAGGCAACCCTGGTCCTCTAGGACCAATATCCAGCATGTTTTGGTTTTTTCCCTGATCCAACACACCTGATGATTAACAGGCTTCTGCAGAGCTTGATGAACTTCTGAACAGAGGATTCTGCAATTGAATTTGATTTGCCGAAAGGCAAAGCTCTCAGTTTACTGATGCATCTACATTTCAACCATCACCTATGGTTATAGATTTGGTCATGACCAAAGCTAAAATGAGCTTCCTCCACAGGGTGGCTAGCCTCGTCATCCTGGTCCCCTTTGGGGATTTTCTGGGTACTTCTCACTGGCCGGAGACCTCAGTTCTGGAAACACCTTATGGATCCTCTGAAAGGTGGAGAGAGTCACTGGGAAAAGGGATGTTATAATACAAAAAAAGCTGCTTGTTTCTCAGTTAAAGGCTAACAGCAACACGACTCTACCACTGACTCTGTTTGCTCTGCAATGTTGATGCTAGATTTCTACTAGCCCAGGCGTTCTCTGCTGTTTCCTGGACGCTAAACCAACAACAGCCTTCCTCGTCATGACTCAAGATGGGTGATCCATGAATGTAGATCTGTCAGGCTTTTCTAATCCTAGAGTTTCACCTAGAGTCTATTTTCCATCAGAAGCTAATGCAGGAGATAGGTGGAGGAGACTATTTTCATGTTCAGCCTGCATGAAAAACTCAGAGTGACCCATTAGAATCAGAAATAATAATAAAAAAATGTTCTTTTCAGTGTTCCACAACCTTAAATTATCAGGAAATGATTAACTTGGATTCACCCACACTTCCTGTCAGAAAAAATGCACCTAAAATAGGTATTGCCTTGTGGACAGAGAGTGGCAGTGATTGACACCCCCCCCCCCCCCCCCCCCCCCCCCCCCCCCCCCCCCCCCCCCCCCCCCATGTCTACAGCACTATTACACACTCATCCATACAGGATATCAGCAAAAAAAATGTTGATTTCCTTGTTACTCGTTCTTTGCTGCCATCCATCTTTTACTTTTGTGGTCTCACGGGCGTCTGTGGGGTAACAGTTCAAAAAGGGATCCCCAGACCCTTTCTCTAGCTACATCCCAGAGAGTCCTCCATGACATTCCCAAGTTGGCTTTGGGACATAAACTCTTCAGTGAGTCCTGCATTGCCTCGAGGCATCCGGGCCCAAACCAACTCATCCAGTTTCCTCTAAGAAATACACTTTTTTCTGCTCATTGTCGTAATATTTAAGAATACACTCCATTGTAACATTTTAACAAAGAGCATGTTTTGGCATGAAACAAAGCCTTTATTAAGTGGAGCCTTGCAGGGATCTGCTTTATAGTTTTTTTAATCACTGATATGCAACTTTGCATGGTGTAATCACTAGTTCTTGCTTTAAGGGCAACACAACCCAGTAGAACAGACGTATCGAGACATAAAGCTTCAGGACAAGTAGAAATGAATAACACAGTTGGAAATCCAACACACTCAAAGCAATTATTGTTTCCAGTTTTTGCTAAAGTTGGCTAACATCAGTCCCTTCCTAAGGTGGTGATCATACAAGAACAAAGAACAATAAAGAAGTGCTTTATTTATTAAACTACTCATTAATATTTGGAAACACGGCACAGTTTGTTCTCTAAAAGTTACTGCTGTTTCTCAGCTTCAATTAAAAAGAACTGACTGTAGAATTCATTAAAATGAAGTTTAATTAACTAAAGAAAAAACAGAAATTAAAATCTGTGAATGCAGAGCAAAGGCAATCGTAAGGCACTCTGGCACAAAGAGCAACGATGGCTGCTTGCTTAGCAGGAGGTGAATGAAACTGTAGTCTCCCCCACCTCCACCCCATCTACTAATCAAGGGGCAAACTGCCTGCCATAGTGAAGTCAACGTGGAAGTGACAACGACTGTAGTTCCCCCCTCTATCACTAGGGCCTGGCTCCAGAAAAAAGCAACTTCCCATTGACTCCCATGTTAAAAATGCCAACTTTAAAAAATATTTTAGGTTTAATATGTCTAGTTTACAGTCATGACAACTCTGGGGGAGGGGGGGGGGGGGTCTTTTGTAACTCTTCCATTTAGGTGTAAAATCATGAATAATTAGGGGTGTGTCTTTTTGATTGACAGGTATCCGATGAGCCGTCAGCGCTAGCAGCTAGCCTCCTGCTTTCTTGAGGGAAGGCCTCAGCATCGGCCTCACATTAAAAATGTTACAGCCTAGAAGGCAAAGAGTAGCAGAGTCGCTCAACCGTAGTTTCTGGCAAAAAGCGCCCGCCAACCTCCATTAGCTTCTGTTAGCTCAGTTAGCATGAAGCTACATCGGCTCAGAGTTTGTTGGGTGTCAATATTCTGCCCCCACTCTCACACGTAACACAGCCAAGATGGCGGTGGTGGGATTCAGTTCATCTTCCAGAAACCTACGAGTGGTTGCACGGCGGGTTTGTCCATCTTATTTGTACAGTCAATGGTACTAACACCTCAAATTCTCAGACAGAACTACACCATATGGAGCAGATAACTGCCTCCAGCTACTTTCTTAGAAACAAAAGTTATAATCTGATGTTTTATTCACTATAATTTAGTTATTTAAATTTAAAACATTTTATTTCCAGCAGAAACCCTGTATTCATCTGCACCAACCTAGCCTGTCCACTGCATGTGTAAGAGGTGCGTAATGTGATAAAGGTGTTTGACGCGCGAGCGTCGTTCCAGCTGGGAGCGTTTCAGACACGAAAACACAGTGTAACGTTCCACGCAACTGGTCCCATGAGGTCATAAAAATGACCGTAGAATTGCAACACCATGCAGGATTTCGTCAGTTCATGTGATAACAAGCAAAGAAAGACATCAGCATGTATCCAAAAAGGTCTGTGGTTTATTTTCTGTTCCGTTTACCTCGGCGACAGAGGTTTCAAAAGAACTGACTACCTTTTATTACTAGTTAAGTAAATGGAAATCTACATGTGACTTTTTGAAAGCTTTCGTGTTTGACTTCCTGTCTGGCCTGATCTGAACTGCTGAGCTTGATGCGTTCTGGAAGCGTAGCACGTAAAAATTAGCTTAGTGAACCAGACCAAAATCTTGCTTTGCAAAGTTTGGTCTAGACACGCTTCATTGGAACCCTCGCAGCCTGCTCCGCTGCTGTGGCTGTCCAATCACAGCTCGCTATAGTTTTGGTTGGGCCAATCACAGCGCTCTATTATGTGGGCCAATCAGAGCGGGAGTAGCTGATGACGTCAGAGCTGCGGCCGCGAACCCAAGCAATATGGCGGGAGCGCAGGAACCACGTTCGTTTGAAACGGCTTTGTCATCAACATTGGATTATTTAGACTCCAACGTGCGTAAGTCTGTCTGATATACTTAGCGGCTTCTTATTTTTATCAAACAAAGTAGTGCAATGTCCCAGTACACCTGATATTCACATGTTTTCATACAAAAACGACAGAAATCATTGATGTTAGACGCCATTGCTGCCTCCCTCTTTTCTGTCGCTGTGATTACGTCACGTTGTTCGTTACTCTGATTGGTCCTAGCACTATCCAATTGCGTGCAGACATTTTGAAAGACAACCGTCAATGGTTCGTGGCCAGACTATATATTCACATATATAGGATGGCTTGCCAGGATACGTAAAAATAGACTCAGTGAATAAATTTAGCGGAGAGATGCGTCACTATGCTTCAGGATTCTTCATAGCCAAAGGAAACTTATCCATCCAATATAATGGTGGCTAATTACACTTTGCAGACATTGCGCAACACTTACGCATCTTGTGGAAAGGCCCAGTTAGTGTGTAAACATGCCTTTTTCACAACACCAATAAAGATCCAGTGTGTCAAACAGAAAGTCATTTCTCACTCCTCAAATACTGCTGTAAAACCTCCTCTTTACTGCGTTAATGGTACAAACGTGCTACATAGTGTCATTTACCATTAAGTCTTAAGTTTCCTGCACTCTGACAAAGGTCATCAGTGGTTGATTTATTTACAACAAATTAGAGAGAAATTAGACATACCACAATCGAGTGAGAGCAACTTTTCTTAAGTTGAGCTGCTTTAGACCAAACATCCTGCTCAACACTCCTCTGTGATTAAGTCACAACCAGATGGCTGCTGCTAATTACTCGAGCGGAGAGTGTCCAATGGTGTAGGAAAATATCTCAGGATTTAAGAATAATGAGAAAATTGTCAAGTGAATTATGACAGCAGCTTAAGCAGACGTTGAGCTATGCAGCTGAGAGGTTAATAGACCGTATTGTCACGGCTTTAGTTTGAAACCAGGACAATATTATTATGTACTTCCACTATATTTACAGAAAGCAGAAACTTCTGCTCTTTTTGGCCGTGAAGACTTGAATGTAGTTGAATTTATTATCGCTGTAATTGCTCACAGTCACTTTTAGAGACAATGCATTCTGAAATTAAGTGCTGCCATGTCCGTGGTAGCGAGGGCATTTCCAACTAATCAAAACTCTTTCATGTTCTTAGGAGCAATTAGTGCACTTGAATCATTTTTCCGGACTTATCCGGGGGAACGTAGAAAGAGCTGACTCTCTTCATCATAACAAGAGGTCCAGGCCCTAATATGCTATAGCAACCAGCAATTATACAGCACCCAGAAGAGACAATGTGTGGGATTTTATTTTGCTCTTTAAGATGTAGGGAACATAATGAGCCTTTGTCTAAAGGAGGTCAACTCTGCAGAATATTTATTGTTTTGTTGGGAACACTTTGCTATTCTTGGCCTTGTAGTTCCTGCAGAATCAGAGTCAGGCTACTCTTGCCTGTCCTCTACGCAACAGCAGTGATTAAAGAGCGAGCTCTCCTGCAAAATAAGTGACTAATCCCACTGCCCTTTTAGTTTGTCAGTTCAAACAAATGAGCTGGCAGGTCAGGGACACCCATCAAACTGGGATCAGTGGTCACTGATCCAAGTACTGGTTCAGCAGCAGCAGTGTGCCCTAGCAGTAAAGTGCAAAAATAAAACCTAACCACCTGCATTAGAGAGATTACCTGATCGAAGTTATGGATTAAAGTCTGCAGAGCAGTGGGTTGTACCTGCTATGATTCATTTAGATGTGTTAACTATTCTGTTATCTGAAGATGAACAAGCAGAACAAACCCAGCTATGACTCATATACAGTCAGCATGTTGAGTAATGATGAAGGTTCTGTGATATTTTCTGCCTGAATTAGTTGACGACAATGAGTTTTCCCCCAGACTGAGTTTATGTCTCACAGGATTGATGATAGGAACAATATTTCACTCCGGCTGTCAGAGTTTGCTCGTTCGAATCCCAGATGGGGGTCCAGGGTGTCCCCTCTCGCCTGATGACTGCTGGAGTTAGACGTCACCAACTCTCTGAGACCCTAGTGGTCCTTGAGATGTTTCTGCAGCTTAATCAGTGTCAGGGTTGATCCTGAGATATGAGATAATCAGCGGGTTTGAAAGTAGTGTGCAGTGAGACCCAAACGCGGAGATATGAACGTTGGGAACAACACGAACACGTTGTTGATCTAGGAACACCTGTACGTATCTTGAATGGAAACGAGAGCGTGTGGATGTTACAACAATGGTTAGAAACTGGCTTACTGGATAGACTGGCGATGATTCAGGTGAGTGATGAAACTCTGAGCTTTGTGACATGGATTGTGAATCGACGACTGAGCGTGGGCTGAATGGCCTGATTTCCATATATAGACTTTACATGGTGACATAACTCTATGTGGTTCGTCTGGTGGAATGCTGGGAGATGGAGTTCCTGACAATCGGAGTCTCAGAGTGCTGTAAATTCTGTTGACTGCAGGATTTGGAAAGGCTGTCGATATAAGACCCTACAGGTGACAGAGCATGTCAGAGCACAAACCAGGCATGAGGTCTAAGGATTTATCTGTAGACCTCAGAGACAGGATTGTCTCCAGACACAAGTCTGGGGAAAGTTACAGAAACACTTCTGCTGCTTTGAAGGGTCCACTGGGCTCAGTGGCCTCCATCATCTGTATGTGGAAGAATTCAAAAGCACCAGGACTCTTCCTAGAGGTGGCTGGCCAATGAAACTGAGCAGTCAGGGAAGAGAAGAGTCTTTGTCATGGAGGTGACCAAGAACCAGATGATCACTCTTAGTTTAGAGGTTCACTGGTGTTGTGGATGATATGGGCTGGCTAATGTATTCGTTGTTTAGGTGGGTGGTTTTATGTATTGTTGACTTTATTGTTGTGGATGATGTGGGCTCCTACTTTGGCTTCTGGGGAGTCCATTTTACAGAACTTTGTGACTCTCTAAATGTGTAGTCCAATCAGTTAATAAATGAACTCTGTGAGAGCTTCAGTAGCTACGTTTACATGGGCACAAGTAATCGGATTGAACGCCCTATCGGATCAAAAATTTGTCATGTAAACATGTCAATCGGAATATTCTGATCAGATTCGTCCTGATCCGAATGAAATGTCATTCCGATTGAGAGAGGTGGTTTTGTCCGATCGTCAATCCGATTGGCGTCCATGTACACAGCCATTCAGATCGTTGCGGTAAAATAATGCCCACTGCGCATGTGTGCAACTGCAGTGTGCCCTCTTTTCACCTCTGTGCATGCTCAGGACAGATCGAAAACATGGCGGGCGGTAAACAGAAGTGATCTGTTGCCGGCGCTATTTTTTGCTGGAAATACTACGTGAGCTCAATATTACTGAACGTCTTGATGGCCGAACGGTTAAAAATGCCGAGTTATACACTCAAGTGCATCTAAAGATGCAGGAAGCGGGAATTCTCCGAAGCTAGAGAATAAGCAAATAAAATGCAAGGGAAAAGACGTGCGGACGAGATGGCGTTTGTTTACAATTTCTCTTCTGGGAAAGACAAGTCTGCGCATGCGCAAGCTATGGTGCGGGCATCGCGGCATGATTGAATCATTCCAGTTAGTGTCCATGTAAACAGAGATTTGGGATTTCTGATCAACCAAGATTTGAATCGGATTGGGGAAATTTGGTGCATGTAAATGTAGCTAGTGTTACTTTGTGTTGTCATTCAGTTCTGAAGGACATTAAAAATAATTTTCCAACAAACAAATGAAGGAGGATATCTGAAGTTGGTAAAAACACAGAAACACACTTGAAAAAAGACTAAACGATCCCTTTAACCCGAACCCTAATCTAGGGCTGCAGCCATGGAACAGATACCTGGACATTCATGTGCTCCAACCAGCTGTCTCCCCATGCTATCCTCTTTCTGCCACACACAAAAATCCTACCAGTCAACTGTGGTTTTACAGCTCTGCCCAGTATGGAGATGGATGTTTGGACAGGTGTGTAAAGCTAAATAAGACAATTACCTGTAACTCCACCTGAGTGCAACAGCGGAGTCCATTGGTTATTATCGTAACAAATATGCTTTTGTTTGTCCTAAGATAACATTTCTTTCTACCAAAGCACCAATAAACGTTCTAATTATTGATAATGTGTTTGTAAGGTGCTGCATGCTACACAGCTGTATTAACATGGATAAAATGACAGTTTGAGCTCTTTAATGCTCGTCAGCTGTGTTAATGTTTAACAACAGTCAGACACATAAGAGTCAGCCCTCATAAATCACAGGTGAAGTTGAAAGCAGTCATTACTGGCATGAGACAGACAACAGCAATTGGCTGAAGGAGCAGCTAAAGCAGCGTTTGAGCGTCACGGGGATAATGTTCCATCTCTTTTGTTGCAGTGGGGTCAGTGACCTCTCACCCTTCTGAACCCCTCTCTTAAATCAGTTGCTATGATGTGGATCACATTCCTGGATGTTTGCACCGATGCCACCAAACTTTCACACCTGTCACATCCTAAAAGATAGAAATGTGTGTGCGTGCGTGCGTGCGTGCGTGCGTGCGTGCGTGCGTGTGTGTGCGTGCGTGTTTGATGGCAGATTAATGCCTTCACATGGACTTAGAAAGGCCCACACAAAGTCACACAGAGAGCCGGTACGGCACACATAATTGTGTTTGGAGCTGTCGGAGACCTGAGTTATGGAGCCGTTGGATGCGTCTGAACACGGAAGGGAAGATTCCACAGCTGTACGGAGTGATAAATGAAGGAGATGTGAGGAGTGGAAGCTCCTCACTCCTGACAGAGACTCTAAAGTCACTCACTCTGGAGACCAGGGCGGTGGATTTGTGCCATCGCCTCAGTGCCGTGTTTTCCCAGGTCATGAATACATACAGCAACTGAGTGTGTAGATTCCACTAGACTACAACAAGAACGCTTTAATTTGTTACCAGATTGTAATGTGTTAGCAGCCAAGTTGTTTAGCATACTGTAGCAGACAGTGCCTATGGACTTATTGCCTTTAGCATATTTGGGCCAAGAGGAGGAGTGCACTCCTCTAAAATCCCTGGAAAGGTCCATTTTTCATATGAGTTTTTACACAGCACCTCAGCAGAGGAGAGACGTCTCTTCCTGTCTTAGCCCCCACAGACTGTCCAAACAGAAAATAACTGAGATAACACTCAAAGCTCTGACACAACAAGGTGAGAATGAACAGAGGAAGGCAAAAGTTATTAAAACGTACAACAAATTACACTGTAAAACACCAAATCTGGCCTTACTGTCCATTACCCATGAGCCCCAATGGCTCTGTTCCTTTGGAATGCTACAAAACAACAAAAAGAAAAAAATGTTTGAGCAAGCATGGCCCGAGTAAAGGTAAATGAGTTCACCCGCTAAAGCTCAAAAGCTGTTTAGATCAACTCAGTGCTGTCTCTACACACGTAACACAAACCACATGGACAAGCAATTCAATTCAATTCAATTCAGTTTATTTATATAGCGCCAAATCACGACAAGAGTCGTCTCAAGGCACTTCACAAAGTAAACATTTCAATACAGTTCAGTTCATAAGCCAATCAGTAAAAAAGTTTCCTATATAAGGGACCCAGCAGATTGCATCAAGACACTGACTAGTGTCATTGTGTTGGTACAATCCTCATACTAAGCAAGCATTTAGCGACAGTGGGAAGGAAAACTCCCTTTTAACAGGAAGAAACCTCCAGAGGATCCTGGCTCAGTATGAGCAGCCATCCGCTACGGCTCACTGGGGGTTGAGAAGACAGAGCAGGCACAGGCACACCCCACACCCACACACACACACACACACACCATCATACATTGGTGATCTTCTCAGTCCCTACACCTCCAGCAGGTCCCTGAGGTCCAGTGATCAAAGCCTACTGGTTGTGCAGCGCACCAGGCTAAAGACAAATCTATACTATGTCTCCTTTAAATGTTAAATTCAGCAGGTCATCAAGCTCTGCAGAAGCCTGTTAATCACACAAAGATTCAAGTCAGGTGTGTTGGAACAGAGGAACCTCTTACATATGCAGGATTGTGGCCCTCAGGGGCCAGAATTGAACACCACTGGTCTAAAAAATCCTCCTAACTTCTGGTTCTGAAGCCATCAGGACCTAGCCTAGAAATCTAGACCAACCGTAACAGCAAAGATTTTGCTCAGCAGGTCGGTCTAGCCAGGCTCCATTGTAGCTTCAGCAGATCTACCATTGGCTGTGCTAAGTCTAGGACTGGGGCTTACCACCAGAGCTGCGAAGGAGCAAAACTACAAAGATGGCGTCAGCTCAGGAACCATGCCCGTTTGAAATGGCTTTGGTGTTTTGGACGATATAGACTTGGGTTTTTCTTTGCGACACGAGCAGATAGAGGTCCTATTTCTTCTTCTTTAACGGTGTATGGCGGACTGCCCCACTGACTGATTTCCGTAGCGATGAATTCGTCACATTTCTCGTTGCTCTGATTGGTCCTAGTGCTGTCCAGAGACATTTTCAAAGACAACCGTAGATTCCGCCCCACAACTGGGTTGTTTCAATGTCTCGTGGCCAGACTATGTATTTACATAGGGAGCCTGAGTCACGCCCACATACTTCCAGACCATGGCTCCCAAGAATTAAGAAAAGATGAATGCAAGTCAACGGGGCTATAAAAGTTATTCTCTGATCCCGTTTGGTACGTGCCATGGATTTCACACATGTCTGTGAATTTTAAAGACACATTTTGATGCCAAAAAAGCAACTGATTTCAAACAGCGGCAAATGTTATTACTACAAATGTGTCTCACCATACTGACGTAATCGAATCAGACACGGAGAAGAAAAATGGCTGTGAGTTTAGCGAGCTTCACATCTTTCTTCCAGGATGACAGAAGGAGCATTAAACGTGGATAGAGCCACTATAAATCTGGTCATGTGGTGAGTAGCAGCTACGCTGGGGGGGGGGAGAGATTCTGCTGTGACGTCATATATGACACGTCTGATTTGTGGTCAATTTAATTACGAACTTTTACAAACTGATAAATCTTAAAGTATGTGACAGTCGAATCATTGCTTTTCATTTAAATAGAAGTACAACATGTGTGATTCAGGGCGTAAGGCACAACGGATTAGAAAATAACTTTTATAGCTCCGTTCAGGGACCCATTAGCCGACCGGAAGAGGAGGAGCCTTAGACTCCCTATAGGACGGCTCGCCAGACTAATCAGGAGCAACTCCAACTGTGACACCATAAGCTTCAACATTGCAGTCCCTCTATATTTTCTAAATGAGCTTTTACTAGTGTTGCAAAACCAACAATATTTTGTTATTTCTGATTAAAATGAGCTTAATAGCTAAATAAACAAGTCAGAATCAATAGCTGTACCTGGTTATCAACGGTTATGGGCTCACATCAACACATCAGTTACTGATGTCTGTAAACGTCTACTTCACTTCATCACAGAGTCGAATGTGGGTTTCGTTAACTTGTGTGCTCTTGTTTCACACGTAACACACACCATTATCCACACACTCATCACATCCCATGCCCACACATAAATCACCTCACACCGGGCGCCTGCATTAATTTATTTCTCATCACCCCACCCACCCCCGTCCTCTTTCATCACAGAGATATTGGACTAATGGGCAGAACGGAGCGCCCACTGTCCTACAGAGCATCACCGGGTGAGCTGGAATGAAAGCCGATGGGCGAGTGAAGAGGAAGAACTTCAGAGACTGAGAGACAAGACCGTGAGCGGCAGGAAGAGACAGACTGACAGTCGCAGAAAGAGAAGAGTGATAAAGCTGACATGTAGAGGCAGGATGACAAGAGGCACCAGCAGAAAGGAAAGTGCATCCTACTGTACTCAGACACTGAGCCGGAGCTGTCAGCACTCCTGGTGTGAAACCTAAACATCAGGAACCTTTGATTGGGATGTTTCTGTAGCTTTTGTCTGAGCTCAAAGCAAATGCTGGGGGGTGAAAGGAAAGACAGCTGAACACAGAACATGACGGAGAACACTCGTGTGTCTGGATTCAGAAATGTTCATCCTTGAATCCTGAGTAAAGAACATCCTGTTGTGACAACTTCAGCTAGGGTGGGAACGAACAACCTTTTTGTCTTTGTTTCAGACAAACTAAGGTTAACCAGCAATTTATTACAGCCTTCAGCTTCACTGTCTCCCCTAAATGTGTCAGACCAGCAGCTAAATTTAAATATCAGACGATAACCTGAGTAAGTACGAAAGGCCATTTACTAATGATGATTTTTTTTTTACTAAAAGAGAAAGAAATCTATCTGGTTCTTTATGAAAAAGTAGACGCTCCCCTTTGACTTCACTGTGAAAAATCACATCATCCATAAAGCTGAGTTCAGGTCCACCAGACTCAATAAAACCTGCCCGACATCAGGCTAAAAGATCTCAAAAAGCAACACGTCATTCTATCAAATCAACAAAGTAAAGAAGCAACAACTAAAGCTGTGCAGGTCAGAGGTCATGAGTCAACACATGGGCGTTCCTCAAGGGTCAATACTGGGCCCAACCTTATTCAAAATCTATATCAATAACATTGTTCATGCTGTTGAAAGTTCTCATATATATTTATATGCAGACGACACCATTTTATATGCATGCAGTTCTTCTTTGAATGCAGCTTTGTCCTCCTTGCAGCACAACTTTAATTGTCTTCAACATGCCTTCTCCAACCTTCACCTTCATTCAAACACAAGTAAAACAAAATTCATGATCTTCAACCGTAACTTACCGCAATCAACTTGCCACTCTAGTATTGTTTCCCTGGATGGTACAGAACTACAACTTGTCAGTTCCTATAAGTATCTGGGTATCTGGCTTGACAGCACTTTCATCTGACATTCACATTAATTCATTACTCTCTAAAGTCAAGTCAAGGATTGGGTTTCTATACCGCAACAGGTCATCCTTTACTCATTCTGCAAAGCAAACCTTGGTCAAAATGACAATCCTTCCATCTTAGATTACGGTGACATCATTTATAGGACTGCTTCCAAAAACCTTCTTCATAAACTCGATGTCATTTATCACTCAGCAATCCGTTTCGTCACTGGTGCCCCTTTCACTACTCATCATTGTGATCTGTACTCACGCGTTAACTGGCCATCACTCCATTCCCGCAGGTTGTTACATTGGTATCAATTTATATAAAAACAATCATCGGTAGAACACGTCATATCTTCGCTCATTACTCATCACTTCCAACAACCAGCGCATTTTACGTTCCAGTAACCTAATCTCTATGGTTATTCCCAAAGCTCGCACCTCCTTTGGCTGATCCTCATTCCAGTTTGCTGCTCCCAACGACTGGAATGAACTGCAAAAATCACTAAAGCTCACTACCTACGTTCCATTATCTACCTTCAATAATTCATTGCATTCAATAGTTTCTGATCAATGTGCCTGTTTCTGAGTACTTAAAGATTGGTTTAAGTCTGTTTTGATGGCTTGTGTTAGGGCGGAAAAACAACACAGTCCGTTGATTGGGGGACAGAAAATACGTCACTACTTGCAAATCAAACGGAGTTCAACGGAGTTCCGTTGTTTGTATTTTCATTAGTTGTACATGAAGGTGAAAAAATGCCAGCAAGTAGCAGCAAGTTTTGGGCATCTTCAGAGCTCCATACATTCCTCACCGTCATTGTGAGAGTCCACACTCAGGAGGAGCTAGACGGACGTTTTTTTCTCAGCGGATGGCAGCCGAAGGATCCAAGTGGATGTTGGAACGGTGTCGGGCCAGGCTGAATAACTTGAAGCCCAATATAGAAAAGTTTAGAACTGAAACAGCTGGAGTAGAAATGTTTTTTTTTTTCTGGAGTGGAAATGGGAGAAATACACGGAGGTGCTACGACGCGCTGGATGCTATTTACAGCCACAGACCGGCAATCCGAGGCAGCGAGGTAGTCACATGTGGAGCGTGTGGTAAGCATTTCTGTTTCGTTTTTAGCTCTGCAGACCATTTATTGCAGCACAAAAATACTGAATAGTTGCACCACTTATTTATGAAATCGCGCATGACGGTTGATTTAACCCTGCCTGCCCAAACTGCGATAGAAACACTCTCCTGATATTGCAGACCCATACCGGTACCCACCGCTCCGCTCCGTCCTGAACCCTACAGATGGATCCGAGGTTTAACACTAAAGCATCACACCAGCACTCAAACAAGGAGGTGGTAGTCTGGGGCCTCTGACCTTTGACCTTTAACAGGTCGTTCCTGCTGGAAAACCCTTAAACAAGAACAATTTCCTCCTCAGTGATGCGGGAGACTCGTTTTCAGTTAGCAGTTGTTGCCAGCGTGACAAACGAAGCAGAAACAGAAGAAAAATGTGAATACGTTCTACAACGCTGTATGAGACACATTTCCTTTAGGGATTCTATTAGATGTTATTAGAAAATGATGTTTCTACAAATGCACTCATCATTGAGTTAATTAGCATTTTTGTCTTTAACCATCTTGAGTTAATAAATGCTAATTATCTCAAGGCACGCCTAATGAGAAGAATAACAACAATAGCACTTATAATGTGGGTTTGAGGATGGGATGGCGAGCCTGGAGACTTCAAGGCTCAAAAATATATTATTTTAATGAATTAAGTTTGTGAAGGAGAAAAGAGTTTATTCATTTCTGCAAATGTGCATCTGTATTCATCTTTCTACTGAATGGTATTTTTAAATAAATCGCTTGTATCAGGTTTTGTTCGCATGTTGTCTCAGGGTTAGAGTAATTAAAGCTCATTTCAGTTAAATCCCTCTGAAATAAAAAATTAATGAGCAAAGGCAAATATGCATCACGCTGTAACACAAACAGAAAACATCTGCTTATTCATGTTTGGGTGGGGGTGTAGGGGTGGAGAAGCCACAAAAATAAATCACAACAACAGGTAAAAGTGCACAATCTTACGGCTGACTTAGAGACAAATACGGTTTTATGCATGAATAATTCATGGATAAATGATATGAGTGCTAAAGGGAAAAATGTGTTGTAAAAAATCTAATTGGAACTTGTTTTTCTCTGTTTTGCCTCCATGCAAGTTCCCAGAAAAGGTTCCTGCTCCCTTTGCTCCCATCAGCCAATTTTAGATCCCATTAATTATCCGGGCCTTCTCCGTGACAGCGTATAGGGCCAGTGGAGATGAAAAGGGAAAACGGAGTTGGGGGATAAGATGCTGCAACAAATGTAAGGAAATCCAAATGATTGTAATAAATAAACTATCTTGTCCTCTGGTGTTGTAAATGAAAAGATTTGTGGTTTAAAAACCTCCAGGAGTAAAGTTTTAAATCTACAAGACAAACGTCTGTGTATTCTCTAAAGAGTGAACGATAAACCTAAATCCTTCGTGTTTTTGTCTTAAAGCTCAACTTTACTCATATTTTAATTCATCTACAGTGGTCTCTATAGGAATGAATGCCTTATAAGTCATACTCTGGGGAAAAAAGCTTAGATGTGCCTGTTTCAGGAAATACAAGTCAGCTGGAGGAGAAATTAGCTTCAGACGGCAAGATCTGGAGTCTTTTTCCTGTTATTATGACATCTCTCCTCTGATTGGCTAACAGCAACACGACTCTACCACTGACTCTGTTTGCTCTGCAACGTTGATGTTTTATCTCCACAAATAACACAAGCCTGGAGGAGTTCTGCTGTGTGGTGGAGTTGCTAATGCTAACCCCGACGTCACACTCGAAGCATCAGTGGCGCGGAACAACAGCGGAAAGTTACTGCTTCAAATAGAATCCATTACAGTCAGCACTTGGTTTGGTTGATCCAAAACAGCCACAGCATAAAAATGTTCAGGCGCGTCCCAGAAGCGGATTAGAACCTACAACCAAATGTCAAAACTTTAGTAGTGCAAAAGGTGGTCACCAGTTAACCAGAGCCAACAGAAGGAGGCTCACTTAGCATTTTCCTCCCAGAGTACAACTTGCAAGTTATTTGTTCCTACTAGAGACCACTGCAAATGCATTAATTAAATGAGTGTTCAACACCTTCAAGATACAATACTGGAACAGAGAGGTGGATTTTACATTTGTACTGTTAATAAAATACACTTTTGGAAGTATTTATCACTGATCCTATTATCTCATTGCATGGCTTAAAGGTACCATCTGAGATTTTTGTTTTCAGAACATTTTTGCCACATTGCTTGAATTGTTCTTCACATAACAATGGCAACTAATAAAATAAATGTTTTGTCAAAAAAGAATTGCCTCTGAAATGTTCAATCTTCAGACATCCTTATCTGATCCAGCGCTGCGCCGCTTCTAAATGATTGGATCACAATCCATCCCTCAAACTGCTTCTCTGAACATCTCTACCCCTGCTGTACATAACGAAGCAAGAGGGTTCAGTTTGGAGTTCGTTTACCTTAGAAGTTCTTGTGTGTTGGTGTCACAAGCAGGTATTGTACCATATTCTGCAACCATTAGATTCTGTGGAGCCTGAAGGGTTGGACCCCCTCCCCCAAATTTGACTGCTTTTAGAAACACACTGAGGACATTTTTGACCCCCCCAATCCAATAGATGTTTTTATTTAGCTTTTTTCACTGGTAAACAGCACCTGCCAGGTGGGTTATTTTAGGTGTGAGTCTGAGGAGATGTGCGGCATAATAGACTGAAAGGTTTGCAAGTGGAGCAGCGAGCGGCACGTTCCACTTGAGTCTCTACTTTAAATTGCTGGTATTCATCAACTTAAGTGATGAGTCTGCATGATGAATGGGCTCTCATTAATATCATTATGCTATTAGCGGTGCTTCTGCCTCAGTCAGCTCCACCTAGAAAATGTAGATTACATTTGCTTTGCTCCACTCTTCTGTTTTTTCTGGATTGTTGTGTTTCCTGTATTTACACAATCTCATGGAAGCACAGCTGAGGGCTTCTTCTACCATGAAGGCAATAAGAAAACTAATATAGTTCAAAAATGCAGCAGTCATAATGTTTTGTAATGTGCTAGGGTGTGTGCTGCACGGTAAAGTGGCAACACTGGTGCATTGAAGCCAGAAGGTTGCAGGTTTAAATCCTGGCTGCAGCCATGTAGTTAGCATGTTCTCCACATGCGTGTGTGGGTGTCAGGTTAACTGGAGACACAGAACACGTGCACATATCCCTGAATGCACATGACCCAGAATGTATCCATGTGACTCTTTACAGGATCAACATGTGCTTTATTTTATAGTCAACATTATTATATAAGGTGCCGGGGCATAATGGTTCTGTCACGGTGCTAAAATACCCATGAGCAAGGCAGACTTATCAGCACAGGTGTATTGAAGCAGGTGTTGCCTGTGAATAATACACTTAAAAATAAACAATCTGACCTGTTTTTTATTTACTAGAAAAATCTTATTTCAGAAATACATTTGTTTTAATCTGGTCTCGCTTAAGATCCAAGATTTTTCTGAAAGTCTCTGCAGCGACAGCCCTGCATGCCCAGACTGAACCACCAACAGCAAAAATAATAAAAATGGTCCAAATGGTCTCATCTTCCTTTCAAAGGTGTTCTCAAACTCATAGGGGCAGCTGCAGGGCGGGTACAAAGAGACCTGTGGCAGGTGGCTTCCTTTTGTTCCCCAAAAGCACAAAGTGACCAAAGCTGCAAAAGAGGTGCGAATTGACCTGGAGCCGACTGAACGGGACAGGTGAAGCTGCAGGAAAAATAAAAAGGCTCAGTGGAGTGTAAGAAACTTTACCTCAGGACTTGTCTGAATGTTCTGTTAGAGCAGACTCCCAGCCATACTTGCCAACCCTCCCGAATTTTCCGGGAGACTCCCAAACTTCAGCGCCCCCTCTCCCGGAGCCACCATTCTCCCGAATTTCTCCCGATTTCCACCCGGACAAGAATGCAAATTTCTGCCTAACCGCTGCTGCTGTCTGTGTTCCAGCGGCAGCGCGCATGCTGCTCAGCAAATCATCTTCAGCAGCTTCCAGCACAAACGTAGCACTAACCATTCGTGGGTGGGAAGCTAACTTCACTCAACTCTGCTCTGTGCTTTCCTGCAGTGGGAGCACACAGCGCTCAGCCACACATTGAGAAAGTAAATGATTAGAATAAGAGCGACGAGGCTAAATTACAATATATTCGTGTTAACACGTTTCTTATCAGTGAAAAAGCCACGACTTTGGGCAGATAAATGAAAGAATTGACGGTTTTTAACACGGTTAAGACGAATGTTTTAAAGTCAATTACGTTTTCTTCTGCCTGGTTCCTAATAACGGATCACATTCCTGCTTTTTAAACCAACAGCATAATAGTTTAAGTCCATCTAAAGGATTATGAGCATCACTGTTGATACTCAAGAGCAGAACTAAGTTATTTAAACTCTGTGGGCTCATGAAACTCACAACACTGCAGGTCTGAGGAAAAACATGGCTGCATTTTAACAGGTGGATTTGGCCAAAATATACATTTAAAGACACTAAGTTGGAAGTCTGATAACTCACATAGGCTAAAAAAATGTTCTTGTATTTCTATTTAAATAATGTGTAGAATAGACTGTATGCTCCCTGTCCATTCTGTTAAGGAAAGAAAATCATAAAATTCTTTTGTGAAAACTACTGAATGATGCACTGATCAAAGGAGGTGAAACAATCGATATATATGCTATATGGGTCCCATTTACAACTTAGTGTAAACAGGGCATCAATAAATTATCTACAGTATAGTGGTTATCAATAAAGTACTGGACAAAATCTGGGGCAGCTAAGATTGTGTCCCAGCTCCTGTAGCCCTAATACTTTATAATTTTTATGTCAAATAAAAAAAATCTTTATTTTCTTTTTACTTGTGAGTGTATATGTATACCCCCCCCCCCCCCACCAGCCCTTTTGAATGTCTCCCTAATTCTGAGGTCTCAAGGTTGACAAGTATGCTCCCAGCAGCGATAAACCCTCTCTGATGATAAGTGTGATGTGACTGTTATTAGCGGGCCGTGTCTCCAGTTCGTAGACCAGCTTCACTGTAGCACCGCGGCCACCTCGGCTGGTTAGTCTGACTGAGACAAGCTCTCGGCATATATGACGAGGCTGTTAACTACACAACTGCCAAATGAGGTGGAGGGAAATATGTGTTCAATATTCTGAGTGGATCACAGCGCTTGGTGCCAACAGCAGAGAAATATAGTGGATCCAGGCCAGAACTATAGCAGCCCAAAGGCTGCAAACTACTGATCGCTTGTCGTAGGACTTTATCTACTGCAGGTATGAGTTGTCTGTTGCTGGGGATCAAGACCTGTAGCTGTGGAAACGTTCAGATTCTTCCCTGCAGTTGTTAATAACACCTAAATGCACATAGTAGGAAACTAAATGCAGAGACTTTCAGAGTTCACCTAAGAGTCACCAGAAGATTCCTTAGCCTCGTTGACCAGGTTTTGAGGCTGTTCACTCTTCTCCCTGAAGGAAACAGGGTGAATAGTTCATGGCTTGGATGGGTGGAGTTCAGTATTACTTTTATCTTGTTCTGCATCTTCTCTGTTGATCAGCTTTATCAGATTTACCCTCAGCTGGGACTTTATTAGGTGTACTTTACTAGTAACAGGTTGAACCCCCTTTAGCCTTCAGAACTGCTGTAATTCTGTGTGGCATTGATTCTTGGAGTTTTTGAAAGGTTCTGGTCCTCAGAGGTTCTGGTCCATCCTGACATGACAGCATCAGCTCCATCCATGAGGAGAACCTCCTGTTCCACCACATCCCAAAGGTTCTGGACTGGACTGAGCTCTGGTGATTGTGGAGGCTGTTGTATATGGAAGCATATGTGTCAAAAAAATAAAATTATTAAGCATTAGCAGAAAGGCACTTTACATTTCACTATACAACTGCTAAATGTGACTCACAAATAAAATAAATAAGCAATTTTCCAAACGGCTTTTTAATTTTCTTCGTCAACACTGCTCATTCTGTGACTTAATGAAATAGATAAAGAAAATGGAATTTAAGATTTCATTTTCAAATAACACTCCAGCAAAAGTGTGACAAAATTCAATTTGAAATGTCAAATTTGAAGATTAAAATGCATTAACAGAAATCCTTTTTTATTTTCACTACACAACTGCTAAACGTGACTCATAACTAAAATGAATAAGCAATTCTCCAAACGGCTTTTTAATTCTCTTCATCACTGCTCATTCTGTGACCTAATGAAATAGATAAAGAAAATGGAATTTAAGATTTCATTTTCAAATAACACTCCAGCAAAAGTGTGACAAAATTCAGTTTGAAATGTCAAATTTGAAAATGAAAATGCATTAGCAGAAATGCATTTTCATTTTCACTATACAACTGCTAAATGTGACTCACAAATAAAATAAATAAGCAATTTTCCGAATAGCTTTTTAATTTTCTTCTTCATCACTGCTCATTCTGTGACTTAATGAAATAGATAAAAAAAATGGAATTTAAGATTTCATTTTCAAATAACACTCCAGCAAAAGTGTGACAAAATTCAATTTGAAATGTCAAATTTGAAAATGAAAATGCATTAACAGAAATGCTTTTTCCATTTGACTATACAACTGCCAAGTGTGACTCACAAATGAAATGAATAAGCAATTCTCCAAACGGCTTTTTAATTTTCTTCTTCAACTCTGCTCATTCTGTGACTTAATGGAAAGGATAAAGAAAGGGGAATTTCAATTTCGTTTTAATGCCCGCCCTGCAAATAGTGTCTCATAAATCAATTTGAATTCACAATCCTAAGAGGCGCAGGAGAGTGACGTCACCGCCAGCCTCACTCTTCTTCCCAGTCTGACCGCACTACGCATTCAGTACACTAGGGGGCGTTGTGTACATAGACACCTGATAGACATGGAAGAAATCACCCAGCCGGCTGCTTGAGGTCAGGAAATGCTGCCGCATCTTGGATCGGTTCCCCTGGACTGTTGAGAACAGGGCTCGGGGGATTGCTTTGCACAAGTAAGTTTGAGCATTTTTATTGTTTGTATTTTGTAAATATAATATTATTGTATTGTATTTGTGTCCACCAGCACATCTTAGCCAGCTAATGTTAGCTTCATGTTTACTGCCAGTGGTCTCCTGACAATGAAGGCTAACAGAGACTTTATTAATCGTTTTTTCCAAAACACTGATTTAGATTACAGCTCACACAACAATGCTGCTGCTAAAAAACAAAACAAATATTACTGCTATCAGGTATATTTCATGTCTCAGACCCTCCCCTCTGACTGGAGAACCTTAGCTAAGGAGCTGCCATGCTAACCTGCTAGAAGAGGACTGCTATGCAGAACTTTTCAGGAGCATTATAAACAGAAATGCAATTTTTATGTTAAGGAAGGTTTCAAAAGAAAACTTAAGGAATAATACGTTTATTGTAAAATCAGAATAAAATAGTAAGAATAAGGGAAATTAGATTGACCTCCTTTGTACAGAGAAGGAGTTTATTTCATCATTCTTCAGCTTTCTGGTTCTCCTTCTTTATCCTTTCCATTAAGTCACAGAATGAGCTGAGTTGAAGAAGAAAATTAAAAAGAAGTTTGGAGAATTGCTTATTCATTTCATTTGTGAGTCACACTTGGCAGTTGTATAGTCAAATGGAAAAAGCATTTCTGTTAATGCATTTTCATTTTCAAATTTGACATTTCAAATTGAATTTTGTCACACTTTTGCTGGAGTGTTATTTGAAAATGAAATCTTAGATTCCATTTTTTTAATCTAATTCATTAAGTCACAGAATGAGCAGTGATGACGAAGAAAATTAAAAAGCCGTTTGGAAAATTGCTTATTTATTTTATTTGTGAGTCATATTTAGCAGTTGTATAGTGAAATGGAAAATGCCTTTCTGCTAATGCTTAATAATTTTAGTTTTTTGACACATATGCTTCCATAGTATCTTTCCTCGTTACTCTGGATATTTTTTAGTACTAGAAAATAATGTAGTTATCAGATTTGATGGAGTTCCCAGACTGACAGTGAAAGAACTGCAGGAAAGATCATGCGGCTGAAATATTTCCATCAGAGGAGTGAGAAGCCTGGTCGTGAAAACAGCAGAATGACAGCTCAATTTGTGGCCAGCGTTGTAGAAAGAGCATTACGCCTCTGAGAGACTCTCTGTCCACCCAGACAGAGACATGCATTCTGCCTCCCAGCACCTCTGTCCCCTCACACATAAACAAAACTAATATGCCTATCACAGTAGATTTATCCCAGTGGATGTACAACCTGCAGACCTTCCCCTGCTATTTCCGACCTCCTGCCGAAGCGCTCTCAGCAGATGTTCTTGAACCCTCACGGCCCGTGGGCAGGATGATGCCTTATAATTATCGATATAAACAGATTGCGCTCATGGTTAAACCTGCCATGGGTGATGAATGGCAGCCCAGTCCTGCTGTACAAACTGCCAGATAGAGTCCTGCTGGCCACACGGGGTCAACTGCATGAGGAGGGTTTAATGAGGGGGGCTTTCCAAACAACCGGGGTGTCCATATGTCTGCTCTTGCTGTTATCACGTCAGACATAATGGGAAGACTGCAGCAGCACGGGACAGGTGGAGATGCGCTGTAAGGCCAGGAAGTGATCTCTGAACATGGTTAAAGCAACACTTAATAAATTTCACCCTTCCTCCTCCTACTGGTAGAAAGTGGAATTACAACTGTCCTGCTTTAGCCTGCTGTAGCTAGTGCTAACAATGAGCTAATATGAGTGAAACTGATACTAAATAAGCCATAAAGTATAAAGATCCACACTGTTGGACAAAAACATTATTACCTACAAGTCCAGTAGCATCAAAGCCCGGTTCACCATCAGTCTGTGGTTTCATAGCCTCCTAAAGCTCCGTCAAACGAGTGTAGGCCACACCCATGTTCACTCTGGTTTCAGCTCTTTGCTTCACCTGCAAAGATGTTATTTATTTATTTTGATGTTACTCTTTTATGTTAACTTCCAGTGTCCGCCATGACGGCAACAAAAAAAGCCAAATTTCTCTTCTTCTTCGTCTTATTGCTTGTACTTATTGATGGTAGGCAAACTGATAAAGCTAACTGCTAGCCTTTATATGAGCTACCGATACAGTAAACAGCTATTGCCATAAAGCAGGTAGAGACCTCCTCCCAGTGCCCCTACCCAAACCACAAAACTGTTAAGTGCAGTTTTTGGTCAGCAGCGGTCTACAGAGTGCTGTCCATTGTGAAGCTGCTCAGGTTTCTGGCTCAAGAATCACTGAAACCAGTTTGAAAGCAATAGATTTAGGTATTAAACACTCTTTAGTTTTAACTGCTCAAGTGTAACACAAGAAAATAAAGGAAGTGTAGATTAGGAGACTAATCTACCCAAACATCAGATTAGAAGTTAAAGAATTGTTCTGAGTTCTGTGGAAAGATTAGGAGCAATTACAGTCTGAGAAGAAAGTCCACCTTCTTTTAGTTCCAGTGTTCTACACACATAATCCAATCAGAAGTAAAGACACCAGCAATGACCTTAATGAAGCAACTGTTGCTGCTCATCAGTCTGGGAAGAGTCGAAGGTTATTTCTGAGGAATTTGGAGTCCATCATTCTACAGTAAGAACAGTTATTCACAAATAAAAAGCGTTTATGAGAGCTGTCAGTCATCCTGAAAATGGACGTCATGGTAAGTTCATCCCAAGGTCAGACCATAAAAACACCAAGAGCTCCATCTCAGACGCTACAGACCTCAGTTAGCAGGTTAAAGGTCATGGCAGAACAGTTAAAAAAGGCTGAATGATGGTTTGGAAGGGTTGCAAGTGAAAATATTTGCACTCTTAAAGGTGTGGTTCACTGAAAACATATGTGTTAATGATTATTTCTGATTATAATGGGTCACTCTGAGATTTTCATGCAGGGTTTGAATTACAGGGGAGCTAGAGTGACCCCAAAAGGGTAATGGGTGTAATTGGAGCCCTGGCAGCATGGTTTGAAGTTTTATCTGCATGAATCACATGCCTTTTAGATCAGTGTCCTTTAAATACATTAGACCAAAGTAGACATGTTTACCCATGATGCACTGCAGCAAACAGCTGATCTCAGCCCTCAGCACGGTGGTGGAGTGCTGATGGTGTTTTAGTCCACCATGAACTCCTTTGTGGACCAAAGTCTTCTAGAGTCTGAGTCCATCTGCCTGACAGTTGAGCTTTGGACCAAACTGGGTCATAAACCAGAACCATGATTCAAACACAACAGAACCACTGAAAAAGAAAAGAATCAAGGTCCTCGACTTTTGCCTTCAGATCTGCTTTTGAGATTTTTCTCTTCAACTTTACAGACTCTTAGGAACTTCCACACACAATAGTCCACTAGATCACAGTCTAGATGTCTGTGGTGTCCACTCATCATTCATCAGAAACCACATCCTCCAGGCGTACGAGGCATAGCTCCATCTTGTTGGAACACAAAGTCATTGTCCGGATAAAAACAGGGACATTCAGTGAGACGTCTCAAACCACCACTTAGTCAAGAAATACACCTTTTTTGATTCTACATAAGGAAAAGTGCAGATGGAGCTGAAACATTTTAAACATTCATCAAGTGAAGCAAAAGCAAATTTTAGCCAGAGTTGAAATTTGACCATTTTTCCTTCTTACTCAGTATTTATTATGTATTTTGTTGCATCTCTACACAATTCTCCACAATCATGAATCCTGTAATCCTGAGTTGTGGAAACCAATGCCCTGGAAACATAAACATCCTATTTCTCGGCTTGAGCTTTGTTTTTAGTATTTTGAGAGGTTTGCTGAAAACCGAGTGTTTGTGTCAACGCTATAAAAGCATACAGAGCCAGAGCGTGCACTTAGGTGAACCCTCCATAACCTCAGAGGACTTTTACAGCAGAAAACCCGTCCTGAGACATTTATTGTGATCAATACAGTTGGTAATGTGAGTCAGGACTGTATGTGCCCCGAAAAGACCACAGAAAAAAAAAACAACAACTCAGAAAGCAACAAACCCACAACAAACAAGCAAAAAGGATGTGTGGTATTATTGTGAAAACAGAAATGGAAGTTGTTTGTGATTTTGGGAAATCGGTAATCTGTGTTGGCAGCATGTTCAATCCAACAGCATTGTCTGGTCTTTATTACCAGTCAGAGGGTAGCTTGTGTTGCTGGACTGATGATCTGCTCCTCGTCTAATATTCGGCCGGAGGTTGTATGACATTCCTCGGGGCATGTGCCTGACATTTGGAAGTAGACTCTTAGAGTAATAATGTCACGGGGGCTGTGGGTGTATTTTTTGCTGAGAAACAGCAGACAGGCAGGCATTGTCTAATGTAGAAAATGATTAAATCAGCAAAGACGCGCATCTGACAGATGGAAATAACGGCAAAGAATAATAAAATTCCTGTTTCCTTAAATTCAATTAATGCACAAAGAAGCAGTGGTCAGAAAAGCCAACTACTGTCCTGTAATTAATGCTCATCTGACCTTGCATGAGGTTGCATGTCTTTGAAATCCACTTCTTAAGGAAATCTATTAAATGTTTTTTTTTATTAGTTTGAAGCTCATTGCATCTATTTATGGATTGCATTTCTTCCTGCTTTAAACCTAAAGGGGTGCTTTGGTTTGCTTTTGAAGTTGTGTTGTGTGAAATACTGATGAGCAGGCGGTGTCCTACCTGCAACAGATGGTCGTCAGAGTGGCCTTGATTTGGAAATATAACCTGATGGAGTCCAGGTAACAGCTTGTCATTTATTAAAGCTGCAATTGGCAAATCTGTAAAACAAGCTAAAACGAGAGGAATGAAAAAAAATGTTTTAAGCTAGCTTGTTTTGTAGATTTGCCATTGAAGGGTTAAATGACTTTGGCCCAATCCCAATACTTGCACTGCACCCTATGGTCTTCTGTGAAGTGCACTTGGAGGAAGTGTGCAGTAAGGCTTCGAGTGCGTAGTAGGCTACACAAGTGTGCAAATAATTTGGACAGTGAGCATTGCGGCATTGACCACAACGCATGCCTTTCGTTGTTTGTGCTACAATCTTTACAACTTTCAAACAAACAATTTCTTGACAAAATTTTCATTCATTGCTGTCCACATTAAATCTTAGTCTAAAGCATTCAGAGCATGGATAAATATCATTAATTGCCTTAAAATTAACGTCTTCTGTTTGAAAAGATATATTTTCAGAAAAGGCACTTGAGCCATTGCTCTGCCTTCTTCTCAAACTTCCCACGCAGCAATGGATTGTGGGTAATACCCAAGTGTGGATCAAGGGTGCAAAAGGGGCGTGGTCACCTTCCACACTTGAGGATCGGAACACCCTACGCACTCGCACCCCTGGACTGGAACGCGCAATTGAAGGGCGCAAGGGTGGAAGTGCGAGTATTGGGACTGGGCCTTTGTTCTTAAGTTATAATAGTCCTACGGTAAATACATGTGGGACGTGTTGGCCGCTGGCAAATACGGGTATGAAATCGGTGGAATTCACACGGATAGAGATGGGATTTTATCTAAACCAAGCATCTTATTTCCAGGTAGAAGTAATGGCTCACAACAATAACTTATATTTAACTTATTAAAGACATCTCAATAGTGCCAATGGTAAGCATATTATGATACAGACCCTTTAAGAAAACAAGCTAGAGCTGGCCACGCCCACCCAGCCCCACTCAGGCTGCTATTGCTGGGTTTCACTCACGTGACCAGGAAGTCGCACGAAACTCAAATACGGGTCAGGAAGTGTTTTGCTTCAGTACAAAACACAGCGCGATGGAGGAAAGCGAGTATAGTAAGGCATTAAATGGACTGGCACAGACGTGATATCGCGAAAAAATACATCTTCATGTAGGTTACGACCCATATAGTTAAAAAAGGCGGCGTTTTCATACTCTCTGGAGGATTTACCCAGCGTTGAAGCGATCGACATAACAAACTACCTCATGCTGCATATCTCGTATTATACAGCAAACCAAAAGAAAGCCTTCAAAAGCCTGGAAGCCTACAACTACTTTATTTCAGGCTGGGTAAACCATTAGTGATCCTGAGAAGCTCTAAATGACAGTCGTCTTGTTTTTGCTCCATTAAGCAGTGAGTTGTGCTATTTAGCTCATGATAGTAATGATATCACTATTGATAACAAGTATGTTTATGTGCTAGAATCTACTGGTAAATAATGTATTAGGCCTATTTAAATCTAAATTTCTGGTACGTTAGTTTGTTTTTTATAGGGTATAAACGCCACATTACAACACTAAGCTAACTGCTAACAACATTAGCACTCTGACAGCTATTTGCGGTACGGACACATGAAAACAGTATCACACTGTTTACCTGCTGTTTTTATGGCTGTGCTCAATAAAATGCTATAAAACATTTAGTAAACCCTTACCTGTTAGAAAGTGGTCGCTGCAAACTTTAGCATTGTCCGTTTCAGCTCCTAATGTTTTTAGCCGGAGATTATGATACACTTCAGCCATCTTCTCTTTCAGTAAGTTTTTTTTTTAAATACGTCCTTTGTGGTGCACTACTTGTGGGACCCCAAAAAAAAACGTTGGTCTTTGTCCCGATTAGAGCAATTGTAACAACCATAGACAACACAGAATTTGTGCATTTTAACACCAAATCAACAGAGTAAACAGGCTTCTGTGCAGAGCCAGCTCCTGCTTGACCCGCATCTGCATTTGTTTACGTGGACTTCAATAGGAGAGGCAGGGAAGAGGCAGGGACGCTACGTCATGTGAAACCCAGCAATTGACCATTTGCACGTGATGTCACAATGCTTATGGGACCGCCCCCTTTGCCATGATTGTTGGCAAAAAGAGCGTTTACACACGTTGAAACTCCTGTAAAGCTAGTCATAACAAGCCTTTTATTGCTTTTATTTAGTTGATTTCACAGTATAATGGTAATAGTTGGCTGCACTAACAGACAAGGATGTAAACTCAACTCGTTTTTGTTTTTTAAATAACTAATGGAGACTGAGGATGGAGATGAACTGCAGCGATCAATAAAATGGACTAGCAGCCCTCAAAGTATTTTTGGATTTGCAGCGAACATGTTTTACCAGGTAAGGTATATTTCATGAGGAAGACAGGGACTGGCATAAATGTGATATGTTTATACTTATTGATCATCCTAATGGATGGGTGGATATTTCACCATAGGACGTGCGTGCAGTACCGTCCACTGTAGTGAAATGCAAGATAATTATTTACAAAAATATTGTTTCAATGTAGGATTACGTGTGTTAAAATTGCGGTATTTATTTAGTATGATGAGCGTAAACGTTATGAGATATCTTGTCTCATCCCGTGTGTGAGAAGCATCTGAACCCGGTGACCCCACCAGCAACAAAAACTGGTAGGGATCCAGACTTTTTTAGTTTTTTCCTAATCAGCTCCGGTGTAAAGTGAAACGCTGTTTATTACATAATGTTATAAATCCAGCCAGGTGAATTCTAGCAAAGTCAGCAACTTCTTTACATCGGTGAACAGTGGCAGAGAATGTAAGCTAACGTTCATAAGCTAGTTAACAAATAACTTTAGTAAAAACTGCTCTATGAGCCCCACCTAGGTGCGCTAAATCTTCCCACAAGTGAACTGGCTAAAGCCAGGCTAAACATAGCAAAAAACAACAACAACAAAAAAACAATTTCAGGAGCTTCTTTTCCCTTTGTTTAGTACTTGTGTCGCTCACTGTTTACATTCTTTTGCTAACCAATATGGTGGACCCGTGTGATTAGGTGACGTAGGTGCAAATCGTCAATAGGCTGAGAAGCTCTGATATCCAGGAGGGGCTCAGAGTAGAGTCACTGTTCCTCCAGCAGCAGCTCTCTCTTGCACATGAGGGGTGGTTCTATTCTAATTTCCCCGTTTGTGATGTCACAATAAGGGCAGTTTTGAAATGGCTTGTGTTAGGCAAGTGACTCCTAAAACTGTTCAGTCCCGTCTGCCTGGAAATGCACTAAGGTTTTTCCTCTTTTTAAGAGTGGTGATGCTTGTGAACTTAATAATTATACACCGATTGCATTAATAAATTCAGTTGTTAAAGTTTTTGAAAAATAAATTTTTAACCAGCTATATAGTTATCTTGATACTAATAAATTACTTTCTCAGTTTCAATCTGGGTTCAGGAAAAAATTTTTGACTACAACTGCACTAACCAAACTTGTCAATGATATATTTAATGGCTTTGATCAGGGCCTAATGTCTGGAGCAATTTTCCTGGATTTCACTAAGGCTTTTGATTTAGTAGATCATTATTTGCTTTTAGATAAGCTTAATGCAATTGGCCTGTCTAGAACTGCATTATTTTGGTTTAATTCATTTCTTCATCACCGCTCACAGTTTGTCTCATTGAAAGGATGCCGGTCGCAGCTACATGGTATCTCTAGAGGTGTCCCTCAAGGCTCCTCTCTTGGACCTTTGCTATTTTCAATTTTTATTAATCACCTTCCCCTTTGCTGTCCCACTTGTTCTGTACATATGTATGCAGATTATACTATTTTATATTGTGCTAAGCCCACCAAGTCTGAAATTGCGGAGTGTCTTCAATCAAATGTTGATACTTTACAACATTGGTTAGACTATAATAAGCTTATTCTAAATAAAACCAAGTCATACTCTGTACTTTTTCAGAAACGTCCTTCTTCATCCGCTGCCTTTGGAACTTTAAACTTAACCTATAGAGACTCTTCACAAGTAAAAAGTGCTGACAAAGTTAAATATCTTGGTGTCTGGCTTGAGTCTGATTTAATCTTTAAGACACATATTCAATCAATTATTAATAAGGTAAACTGTCAGTTAAAAATTCTGTACCAATCCATTATCTGCTTTGATTCCAATGTTAGAAAGCACATTGCCAAGCAACTTTTATTTCCCATTTTAGATTATGCAATTGTAATATATCAAAACACTACTGCATCCTATCTCCATTCTCTTGATGTTGTCTTTAATCATATTTGTCGCTTTGTTTTACGCTGTCCTTACACGACACACCACTGCAGTATGTATGCAAGCTTGTCTTGGCTTTCATTAAATGCCAGAAGGAGTTTTCACTGGTTAATCTTTATTTTTAAATGTTTTTTTTTTTATTTTCCAATGTATTTAAAAATATATCTTGTGCGCTCTGCTTGTCAGGACATTACAAGGTTTAATGAACAGATTTCTTTTATTGTACCTTAATTTAAAAAAGAAGTGGGAAGATTGGCATTTTGTGTTAAAGCTCCACTAGACTGGAACAATTTACCTGTTGACATACGATCAATTACTTCTTTTAGACTTTTTCAGAACACTGTTTATTTTCATGTACTTCCCATCTGTAATTGCTTGTAATTAATTTTAGTTGAAAGTTTGAAAGTGTGTGAGCTAGGCTAACTTATTCAGGTTTTGTGATGTTTTGTTCTCATTGTATTTTATTTTAGCATTATTATTATTATTATTATTATTATTATTTTATATTTTATTTTATTTATTATTATTATTATTATTATTATTGTGTTTTTTGATCAGCCGCTTGCTGTCATGCTGTCTTTCTTTTCTTTTGATGCACGGATGGAGGACCCTCTCGACAACGAGATGTTACATCTCAAGAGGTTTATCCTCCAAAAATATAAGTAAGTAAATAAATAAATAAATAAAACAAAACACTGACAGAAAACGTGTTAGGAGTGTTTCTAGAGGCAGTAGAGATCCACCTGGTAGTAAAGGATGCTGCGTGATGTTTTACAGTTAGTTTCATTCCAGATGGAGTGAGACACACACCTTGCAGAAAGGTCTATTTCAGTCTCATTGGTCCACAGATATTTTCCCAGACATCTTTGGGATAATCTTTGGGAAAT